>JBCEWB010807343.1:0-16329 GCA_039654565.1 Peronia peronii | reverse complement strand
AAAGCATTGGTTGCCCTGGTAACGTCGCCATCTTGGATTTTCAATATAGATAAATAGTGAAGTTTTAAAATGTATCTCCTCTGTCAAAATTCAATGTATCACTTTGTAAATATGTACTCGGGTTGTTTAAAAGAAGATCTACAAAAGTATGCATTGTTTTTGTGATTTAATGAAAACTTTTTTTTTTTTACGAAATTTTCAATGTTGCCTGATTCGGAAAGTGATAATTTGCAGATTTTTTCGGACTTCATCCACTGTACCTTCAAATCTATGGAACGCATCCTAATTTTCATGCATACTTTTGTTTGTTATAGTTACAACAAGGTGCATGCAAAATCTCAAGCAAAAATGTTAGAAAATAAATGTGTAATTAGATTTTTAGTGAAAAAAAAGTAGTGTATTGACAAAATCGCATTCAAAGTTTTCGTAAGTGAAAGCTGAAGCAAAAATCAAACCAGGTCAGAGTGCAAGTATTGCAACCTCTGACCTTCTCCCAGCCAGTCAGAATCCTAGTTGGTGACGAATGCGCTGCGGTATTTTTACCCAGCCAGTGAACAACACGCTTGAAAGGGTAAAGGTCGAGCTCAGCACTTGTGGGCGGATATTCAGCGTCAAACGGGGTCAGACTATTCTGTATACACATGGTCTTTTCCAGGCTGTGGTCTCAATGTAAAGTGACCTCAGACTGGGAATCTAGGCCAGATGTGTATTGAAATGGAAGAGAAAGGTCTCAGTGCTAAATTTACCCACGTGAGATGTTTGTGATGGGCGCTGCAGTCCAATTATTGTAGCATATTTTTGCAACATTAGATGCGTGTTTATGGATTCTTTTTGACCCCCTGCTGTCTTTTGATGGTCAGTTTTGACCATAGATACTGTTTTCAGTTGAAACTAAAGCTAGGTTTGTGAAGAAAAATGGACAAAATGTTTGAATAACAGAAAAACCCAGATTCGATATTTTGATCGATTTTACGACTTTTCAGGTGCCGCCCCTCCTCTTAATTTCGATTTCTGTTATATTATATATTATCTGATTTCGCAGTATCTGACATCGGAACAAATGATGGCGAAACTGTCAGCCAAATTACTTCACTTTGCCAAGTACAAGAGATAGAGCATTGTAAATATGGGGAAAGAATCTTTTTTTTTTTCTTATTTGAAACATGAGTAACAGAAAATTCTGAAAAATTAACCATGAGATTACCAATGAGCAATGCCGTTCAAAATATAGCAACTTCATGAATACAGATATATACACTTAATTTACATTGATGAGGTTCATAATTATGAGCACCCCGAAATAAGGTTCCACTTACAACGTATAAATCTAGATCTATATTCTTTTAACTTTCATTTCAAATTATATGGATATGTGACAAACTAGGCTATAACACTGGCTTTCCCTAGTGACACTGGGGTGATTTTCACATTAAAAGATTCTGCTTTGATAACAAGCTAAGACATTGCCTCTGGCAAAGTCCACAATCTATAAACCATCCTCCTGGACCACAAATTCAAAAATGTGAAGGAGTGAATAAGAGATACAATCACATTAATGACAGCTTGACTCATTACTTTAACCTCTTCACTGCTAGCCAGTTTCGCAGTCCTGTGCTAAGCACCAACGATACCGCCAGTATCGCGTATTCAGTCCGTTGAGATCGCCCACTATGCATCAGCCATCTGTAAATAAGACCAGGAGTGAGACAAACAGACACTCGCCTTCTACCCCCTCCCCCTCTCCTCGGCCCCCTTTCCCATATCTGTTAGCTGCCCTCTGCCTGCCATCTCATATTGTAACATGACGTCACCTTTCCAGAATACCACAAAGTGGTGCGAAAAGATTCTCTGCTCGGAACATCTCTCTGAAGTTGAAGCATACAAAAACCCTGATGACTTGGTGTATGCATATGTGTCTATGAGAGAGAGAAAGAATTGGTAGAAGGAGGGAAACCAAGAACGCAGCTCAACCGAAAACTATGGACAGTACATTCTCCTGTGATTGAATATAGAAAAGGCCTAAATGTTGTGGAGAGAGAAAAGAACAAAAAAAGAGGGTGGAGAAGTTTGAAATGAGTTGAGAATCCATTGCTGAAGAACCTTGTTAGTGCTGTCCCTTTTCTCTCTATCTTTCTTTTGTCTTTCTTCTTCAGATCCAAAAGTTGGCAGCGAAGCTGCTTCAACTTTAGAGATACACTCTAAATTTCATTCAGAATTTCCACCTAAAATCACACAGAAACAGGAGGGAGACCTAGGACCAACATACAGACCCACTCTCGTCAATCACTTGACAAGTCACACATCCAGTTATTTATTCACCCACTCACTCAACTCATCCTCAGTCCCACTTTATTTCTCCCTCACTTCTCATCACTAAATATTGTTGGGGTGGGGATCTTGGCATAGATGAGCACTTTGATGTTCCAACCACTGGCCAGGGTGGTTCACATCAATACATAGTCTGACAGATGTCACATGCCGTGGATGGGGGAGGTCAAGAAGTAGTGATTAGATTCCAAACCATGCGTATATATATGTTATCTGTTATGTTTGGGGGCGCAGTGGCTCTGTGGTTTGGTGTCTGCTCATAGAGAAAACAATTCATGGCGGTAAAGGCCGGATTCAACTCGCAGGTTCTGCATCGGGGGATGGAAGGACATGAAGATTGAAACCTGCATTTTTTCAGTGACTCAACGGTCCCCCGACTTCCTCTGGGTAGGGAAGCCCAATGTCTAGTCTTCTCAGATAAGGACAAATATATTTTGGAGGTCCAGTGTGTATGTAATGCAGGTTAAAGAACGCTTGGCAGTTCAAAATCGATAAAAAAGTAGGTTGTGTGTCGCTGTCCAGGTAAATTTCCAAAGTCTAAATTTCTACCCACAAAAAAATTCTCACCAATATCAGGCAGTTACTTAAAGCTGAGGTAATCCTGCTATCTCAGGATTGAAAGGCTTAAGAAAAACAACAACAATTTGTTATTGCCTTCACATAAAATTCAGTAACAGACGATGCTATGGATTGCTCGTGGCAAAGAAGTGGATGGTCATCTATTGGTCCACGGTCGGCTGGAGCCGAGTGGGCGGTGTTATATATGCATGAGTGACAGCAGTGGACTGAACCAGTAGCTGTGAAGTGGCTAAGAAATTAGCATAAATTTCGATCTTGCTCTTCAAAGTTAGATCTAGATCTAGATCTTGTTCCTAGATCTAGATCAAAGAGTTCGTTGTAACCATGGATCTATCAGACCCTAAATCTGCTTGATGGCAATAAATGTCAGCGAAGAAACACTAGATCTAGATCAAGATCTAGTCTGTTCCCTATCACAACTATTAACTATTCTGTTGAATTGTGTATCAGAATCCTGATACCGCTTACCTTTTAGTGGAAAATAATTCTCTGTCATTCGCTCTTCGATTTGGTCTCTACAAGATCTAGACTTACACTTTGACAACGTACATCATCTGCTCTTGTAAAATTGCAGCAGACGGCAGTCCTTTTTAGGGTGATTTCCCTTTACCGCTGTTCGTGACTAAGATCTAAATAAACCCACTGTTTGAGAAATCCGTTTCAAAGTTGATTTTCTTATCAGATGATTTTGATTTAATAAATCAGCTGTATTAAACAATTAAGAGGTATTAAAATAAATCCAAAGAGGTGCGCATCACATTCAAATGTAAAAACTAAAGTGGCTCTCAGTCACAGATTTGTTTTCATTTTTATTTCTGCCCTCAGCCAATTTCTACTCGAGTGGTTTCCCTTAATACCGGTGTACACGATACCTAAATAAATGGTTCGATTCTTCATTTTATGGATTTGTTTCCCTTTAATGCATTTTTTCTTTTGCCACGCTAATAATGTGTTCACTCTCTTGAACTTCAGAAAGAAAAATGTTGATATGAATGAGAAATATTAATTTATACCTTTTAGTTATATTGTGCCACTTCATCTAGAATGATATCTTTTCCCTTTTATATCGTATTTCCCTGACACCTCATAAGATTGTGATCTGTACCGGACCGGTAACATTATAGACCTGTTTCCCAAAATTTCCCAGAGATCTAGCTGGCTGGGAAGGGGAGGGGGGTCTAGGAACGCTAAGTTTTTAACTGTTGATGTAACCGTTTTCCTTTAATGAGAAAATGATATGTAAGACAAACTGTATCAAAAATATGTCATATATATTCAACTGAATTCCAGAAATATGTGACTGATTGATAAACAAACACCCTCAAGTATGTCCATGTGAATTAGAGTATCCTATGCTGTCTTCATATCTTTTAACATCTAATTCTTATGAGTAATATGAGCCTGCTTATGCTATGTAATAATGTAAACAGACCTGAACAGGGATTTGTTTTCTTATGAAAACAAATGCAAAATAGAAATATAACAATAATAATACATTTTATAGGCCTAGAGCCCATGATACGGTATGTAGTCATATCGTATCTAAAATATCGATACCGGCCACGGACATAGTCATCCTTAGATATGATCAAAATATTGATCTCTTGCGACAACACATCGGCGGCAAGTAGATCTAGCACGTAGATTGTAGATAAAAAAGGTAATTATATTCTGTCTTATGTTGCATCATTGTAGAATTTTGAAGATATGCATTATATCTAGATCTAGATCTATGTAACTGTTTATTTGTTTTTAAGTTTACTGTCTGCTGTGACAGCAGTTTAGACGCAATCAAGATCTCAGTCTGGACTAGATATAGATCTAGATCTATCTAGAATCTGGTTTTGTACCTATGCTGGATATATCAAGTGAGATTTCTCTCGGTAAATATCTAATCTAGATTTAAAAGTCCAATATAATAGACGAAGAGTTCTGGATTCAAAATTCAGAATCTAGATCAAGAAATTCTCAGAGTTTAGACCATTTTAGACTACATCTTCCGTGGACGTGGATGCCGGCAATTGGTCAATGATTATTATTGCTGAAGCTGGTCCTTAGGCAGCACAGTATTATTATATTTGTATGCCAACAATGAACGAATAGACCTATTTATGCCCCTTCTTCATCTTTCACAGAGAAGTTGAGATGTAGCATGGTGAATTGTGCTTTTTAACATTTTTCATAATGTGGCGGACATAACTCTTAAACTGCTCAGCTGTAATTGAATTCGATATCTAGATCTATAATGTCTTTTTCATCCCTACCAAGATTTGCAGTTTTATACCTTAGCCTGTGCTGTAAGTCTTTATGTTTATCTACGCCTGACAGCATTCCTGGCAATGGTACTTAAAATTCTATCACGTATTGTCATCTCCATTGAATAAATAAAGATTAAAAGATAAGCAGATGAATTTTATGTGTACAGTTTGGGGGATTCTTGATTTTGCAAGATCTTTGCATGTCACACTCATTTCATATTTATGAACACAGTCTGAGGATCCCTCATTTTCATCTGATTTGTTTTGGGCCAGACACAATATATAAGTTTCAGAACTGTCCAGATTTTTTTGACAGCTGTATTGTCTATAGAGGATGTATCTTATGGGTGGGATTTGGATCTTAACAGTTTGATTCACTGCAGCTTCTTAGAATTCAAAATATAATAGAATTGTTGCGACCAAGCAAACAGCTGGAAATCCCCGTCTAATTTTAGTAGGGGTGTACAGACACTTCAAACTGTTCTCTACCGCAGACATAGAAAAACATATAAAAAATGCATGGGACCGGTGACAATTGTTCTCGAATCTCGTGGTGGGGCGGTAACGAACATCAGTGAGTGTTCTGTTTTTAGCGGCGGGGAACAAACACTCCAGCGGGGATTTTCAGGTTTTTACTTGGTCAAATATGAGCTATTATGAATTGAAAGCAATGCCAATCATTTCTTTATTTTGTGTGACATTCAGTTTTTGAAAAATACAATAAGCATTTTAAAAATAAGCTGTGGAATCACAACTGTACATATGGGCAGCCAGGGGATGATGGGGCATCATTTTAACTTGCAGAATATGTCAGCACTAAAGAGCTGGGGATTTTTTAGGATTCTGTGTTTCTTAAGCCGAGGAGCACTCACATAGTCTTCATTTACACAGCATGATGATGTTGAATTCATCCAAAGATCTGAGGCAGAAGTAAACAGCTGAATCACCAGCTCATGTGAGAAATATAGTATAGATCAGGGATTCTCACCCGGTGGGTCATGAGCCCCAAGGGAGTCACAAAGCATTAGCAGAAGGGATGCATAGCCTTGCTACAAAAGTGGTTTGGAATAAAATCAGTATTTTGTTTTGTTGTTTTTGTGTCAGCGGAAAGAAATGTGCTTACTGAGGTTCAGATGTCATTAGATGACATTGGGGGTGTCTGTGTGAATACCTGTGAGTGTATGTGCTTGTGTGAATGTGCAGTATGTCTGCAATGCAGCCACAGAAAACAGAGTGTAAATCAAGTTGCTGATAATAGAGGGTCACGTGAGTTTCAAGCACTTGGATAGGAGGTCGGGAGTGCAAAAACATTGGGAACCGTTGATACAGATTAGTTAGTTACTGTCTGTTAGTTACATAATTTTCCGCATGTATACAGGATTTCAGGGCATGGAATTTTCTTAGGGTCACAGGAGCATTTCCTTTTTTTTCAATTTCACTGTCTTCTGAAAATTTTTACTCTTTCAATGATAGATTGATTCTGTTTCCCCTGGTAGAGGATAGCTAAATAATTTAAAAGCAGAATTTGTGTTGCGCCTTCATTGTAGATCAGCCTGCAGTATGTCATCATATTATTAACAACTTCAGTACTGATAGTAGTATGAGGTACAAATAAAAAGTGGTCTCACACGTACAGGACGATGTATATGGCATGTCCATGATCAGCTTTCCACCAACCACCCTCTTAACCCTTTTAATCCATTGTTTCGACCACTGACATTTGTTTCACACCTATACACAGTCATTTGGTAGATACATGTCTTTTAGTAGACATCACACACTGATGATTGGCAGATGACCTAGCGATAAGAACCCAAACCAAGCATAGCATTGTCTTTGTTCATGTAGCAATTAACAAACTCTGAATAATAGTCGATGACGCTTCTGATTGTCTGTTGAAAAGTACAGGACTGATGCTGGTTGATTCCCTCACAGTTGGTGGGACTGAGTATAGGTGAGGGTTGGCAGTGGTCAAGACTGACCGCATCACTGATGCTTTGCACAGAACTGCAAACTTGGCATAGCAGTGAAGTGGTTAAGTACCTGATTTCTTGACATGATAGATAGACTTCAAAACCAAGGGACTTTGTGGTTTAGGATTTTGTCCTGCTGCTTAGTGTTAATTATTATTTTCTGTAAGCAATAAGGTACAGTCAAACTTCTGGATAACGACACCCCTGAATAACGACAACCCCTGGATAGCGACATTGACCTCTGGTCCCGATTTTTTTGTTTTATATTTTTAGTAATAAAAATCCCAAAATAGTGACATACATTTTAGTAAAACCCCTGTTTAGCGATATCAATATAGCGATAATCGGCAGTTGACAGCCCACGCCCTATACAAAAATTCCAGCCAAATAGGCAACTATAGAGGGAAAATGGCGTTCGAACACTGTTTACGATCAAAAGAATGAAAATGCGCATCGGAGAGTGAAAGCATAACTGGTAAACCCTTTGTCAACAGGAAAAATACACATTCTAACAGTGTCTTGTCTCAGGCACGGGTCCGCACATCACATCGTTCTATTCACGGAAGTCTCGCCATGCCCCCTTTTTCCGCCATCTTGAAAACCTCGGAATAACGGCACCCCTGGATAACGACATAATTTTCCGGTCCCGGACGATGTTGTTATCCAGAAGTTGGACTGTATTTCGAGATCAATCACATCGCTGAAGAAACATCAGTCACACATGGATTTGCTTATTTGGTGCAAATGTCTCTGAATACTCACCATTGGTCAAGAGCTGTCTGCCATGCACAGAACATCTACACAAATCAGCGCATGAGTGAAAATCTCTTGATCATGTGACCAAGCTCGAAACACCTCATAGCAATGAAACAGCTACAGGCATGGTCCATAGTGTTCTACTGTCAACCACATGGTAGAGGTAGATGCCTTTGCATCTGCAGTCTCTTCTTTTCTTTCAAGCCTCGCCTAGCATGATAGACCTTCTGTCTGCCAAAAGTCATAATAGTGTGGGGAATGTATATAAAATATATTACTATGTATATCATAATACACTGTATCTGTATCCAGAGCTTCATTGTAGAATATATTACTTGCATATGGAACAAACCCAGTCCATGGTCATTCATTTTATGAGATGCGACACGATGAAATCGGGCTCTTGTCAGATTTTTAGCATGTGGAGTTGTTAGTATCACTGTGAAGATTATTCATTTCCTTTTTGGTCTGTGGAAAAAATTGTCCTTTTACCTTAAGTAGAAGTCGAGATGGTGACGATTAAAGACGATAAGGGTGACCTGTTGCTGCAGCTAAATTTAGTCAGAAAATGGCCGATCACTTTTGTAAATCCTTATTAATCCTAGTTAGGCCAATCTGTTTCAGCAAATTTAACTTTGAAATGTGTTTTTATATTGGTAAAGAAGGGTTTTGTGAAGAAAAATTAAAAATTGCATTAAGAGTTCATTCACTGTTGAAAAACACATGATTTCTCCGGTCACCTCAGTTTGACGAGCACCTGATTTCATCACATCTCGTCTCATATGTTGTCAGCTACTCGTGATAGAGATAGGAGAGTTGATGATCAAAGATAGTGATGGCACCAATGCCTGGAGAGAAGACTAATTGATAAAAACCTTCATCACATATATTTGTTCAGAAATGCTGAGGCAAGACGTAATTAATAAGAAATACATTAAACTTGTGCATGTGTACTGTTCTTCTTGCTCAAGAGGGATAAATAATTTATGGCAGAGAAGTCATCTGTCTGTTATAAATACACTACAAAATCCAGTAATTAAGCATGAAAACAAAGTCATGGAAGTAGAACTCATCATCCACAACTCAAAAACAGATTTAACACTCATTCATGTAAATCGGATCTTGCACAGTGAAAACTTAATTTTATTCAGTATGGCTGGCCCATGCATTATTGTGTGAGACAGGAACAGACTGAGCTTACAAATAACAAAATAACACTAGTGCAGAGCATATCTATAGTAACAGTCATATCAATATGAGCTGCAGCAGTATAGAATATTTCTTTCCTTACAGATATTATTAGACATTTTTTTTTAAAAAAATTTTCAACAAACATTTTTTTTTTAACAGTTGTCTCAATTACTGTTTATGTATCAAGATTTCACATTGATCAGGCATTCATCTCAGTCATGAATCAGGTTTCCTGTCAATCGCCAATGTTTATATTCACTACCCTTTTAAACATTTGTGTTAGGAAGGAAATTGATTGAAAAATTAGAAGCAGAACTGATTTTGTTCCTTTAAAGTGGAATGCAAAGGCCTGTTTATGTTTGGCTGTCCAAGGGCAGAGCTGAGTCAGGAGAAGCCTCATTAATGCTATTATCATCAGCTTGTATATTGATTTTTTTGTACTGATGTACAGGCATTGTCGCATTGCAGTGCTTAGTGAGACAAATTATTGCTGGATCCCAAATGTCAGTTGAGTGTATGCTATCTGTAATCAATGATTCAGAAAATCAGGTTCAGATACACAGTGTTTCCTAGGCACATCCTGAATCGCAGAGTTTAATGTAATAATAACTAATCTGCTTACTGTCTTCCCCTTGCTGTGCGTGACTGTCCATATTAGGTATCACGCCTCATCCATGCGTTATAAATGTGGCCACTGGCTCGGGCCTGATTTCAGTCATTTCATTGTGCAGCGTAGGTAACATTTCTGTTTTAGTTAAGTTTTCTCATTAATGACAGCTTGAAATCAATTTTTAATTATTTTCAGTTCTTTTTTTTAACCGCTCTTCCTCTTGGCATAAGTCAAGTTTCTAAAGGCTTTATATGAAAGTAAATTCAAGCTTTGAGTATTTCATTCATGATATCATCATTTAGATATTGATCATCGTAGACGATATTAAAGCAAAATGCCTAAGTTTATTGACATGAAAAGTTCCCAGTAACAAACAAAAAATGTTTCTTTGATGTAAATATTTGATAGAATTTTTTCCATAGTTTCAAAGGAGTGTCTGTAGATCATGTCTTACAATCTGTAAATATTATTTGTATTTTGGATATTTGCACTCAGCATGTTATTTCATGCTGCCAAAAGAAGATATTTTAGTTAGTAAAGTGATAGTCACATTCTTGCTAATAATATTAAACACTGGGGATCAATACTGAAATATAAAAGTTAGTAATTCTCAATCATGGATTTATAAAGGATGATAGTAGCAGAGATTCTCTCAATTACTTTGAGTCATGATGTCTGCCACAACAAGTCATTCTCTGGTAAAGGAGTTTTGTGAAAGATGAGAATTCAAGTTTGATGGGCGATCAAGGAACAACCAAGTATGTGTTGATGTGATGAAAAGCAGAGGTTGAAAATAACATCATCTGCAGCAGAGTAGACTTTTTGGAGTCATACAGAACCTTTTCAGGATCTCCTAAATGATATAAATACATTTTTTTTTATTATTATTTTCTGACTGGTTTAGAAAATTAAAATTTTCTTGCCATGCTTTTCATGCAGATGAGCTGTTCAAAGTCTAAGTTAGTTGCATTCTTCCATGGGTTCTAAGTTATACTTGGAAGCTTGTCAGAATATGAACAAGTGGAATGAAAAACAGTTTTATTGAATGCAATACGACATCTGTGCAGACTTTGTGGGGTTTTTTTTGTTTTTCCCGTGAGCAGATACCATGGCTGATCTCTTTGTTGCCCTGCCTCCTGTCACTGCGCACAATGCTGTGGTGTTTGGTAAAAACTCAAATCGTCCAGCCTCAGAAATACAGGATGTGATCTGTGAGCCAGCTAAGGATTATGGAAGTGGAGAGAAAGTAAAGGTAAACTGAAACTTTACAGGATTGATTAGTCACCATGTCAGGAATGAAAATTGTATTGTTGCTGATTTTCTTTTTTTTTTTTTCAAATGTTATGCACCTTGCCCAAGGAGCTAATTGTTATACTGGAGAGCGGACTGATGACATCAGGCATGCCGAATGTGGAGCCATGGCCATGAGGGCAAGAAACCTATTTAACATTAAGACTTACCGCCATTGTTGTTATGTTACGACGTGCAAAACTAAATGAAACTCACGTATAGCAATATTAAATCTAACCCCATGGCCATGGCACCTGTATTAGCACGCTAGATGCATTGTGTTTTATTAAGGCGGCGTCATGAGTCTGCACTCCAGTATAAATAGTGTAAGTAAAATACTTCCAAAGTGACTTATTGTCGAGCCCACGCCTCAAGTTGCTCTCCGAGGGATTTTTTTAAAAATAAAAAGAGGCCACAAATTATCCAACACCAAATAGGCCCTTGTTCCAAAATTTGAAACCATCAACTTGAAAGTATAAAACACTGAATATGGGGCGGGCTAACATAATATGGCAAACTGCATGTTTACACATATTCCATTTTTTTGATAGCTTCCCTTTACATCCTTTGATTTGTACATATCCGTTGATATGCTGTTTTAACTTGTATTCATATTCAGCCATACTAGGCGCAGTGTGACTGTAATCATTTTGATGCACTGTTAAATCTCATTACAAACTAGGAAACAAACATTTCTGTAATCCAATTTCTTAGGTACCAAAACACAGGGGAAGTAGATCTAATGAAAAACTCCAGTTTTCTAAACATCTGTATTCTATCATTTGGTACCATACGTATTTTCATTGCTCAGGAGACAGGTGGGAAATTGGATCAGTCAGTGATAAGACCATAAGAAGTCGGAGCTGTTTCAGGATATTTCCTGATCTGATCCATGCATTGTAACACTATTGGCTACACATAGATCTAAGTCCTTGGAAAATTCTTCGTGTAAACTTGTGTCATTTTTTTTAGCAAAATTCTACAATTTTTTTTATGTTTTTCAATTTTATGCTATTTTTTTTTTTTTTCTAAACTTTTCCTGCAACTTTAGTGGTTTTTAATCTTATTTCCTGCTACAGTTTTTTTGTTTTTTTAACATTGTTATTTTGTTCCCTGCCTTTCCACTTTCAGTGCACTTACTTAGAGATTGACCAGGTAGGCCACACCCATGCCGTAGTCCTGAGCAAGCCTGGCTGGATGTGGGGGGCAGAGATGGGAGCCAACGAGAAAGGTGTGGCAGTGGGCAATGCCCCGGTGTGGACAATGCTGAATGGACCTGATGACCTGGAGAAAAGGCTGCTGGGCACAGATATGGTCAGGTATCCTCAAACTGGCAGCTGGCTTAGTGTGTTGGTTGGCGGGAGGAGAAAGGGATGGTAGCTGTGCACTCTCAGCGCAGTGAAAAGTTTTCAGATCCTACATCCAATAATTCAGATATCTCGACTACTGGTAGAGAACCCATGGCCTTTGTGGAAATTTTTTTTAATATAGGTCAAACCGATACTGCCCTGCGATGCAAAATGTATGGCAAGGGCGCCCACAGCAATGTTGATATTTTGGATAATTAAACTGAACATTACCCAAAGAAAACATGTTTTTTTGGATGCATTGCGCATGGAGAAAGTGGAAGAATAATAACATAATGCGTCATTCTATCCAGTGTTCAACTGGGATCAAACACCCTTTGAATTTACTATTCAGTTATCATCGCCTTTTGTGGAAAACATCAAAAATAATAAGCTTTTGTTAGCTTTCTGTTAGTAGAGACAGATTTTTATGCAGTAATTTTGTGTGTCAAATTTCAAATGGATTCATTCAGCAATTTACAAGTTCATAAGCCTTTTATAGGTTTTATTGTGGTTTTATAGCGTAGATATGTAAATCCAGTTGGAAGGTTCAGCACAGAGTGATCATAATCATTTTGACCCAGCTATGGACCTTTCACATGAACAAAAAACTATCTACAGTGGACAGACTTAAATAAATCAAAATCAAGCTGAGTGTTTTCCTTTTCTAATGGAGAAATCCACATTGGCAGGTTGGGATATCACTATTAGCAAGGAGTAAGGAAGAAGTCACATAGTCTAGTAATTGTCCAAGATATCAGCAAAAGGATAGTTTAATGAAAATGGAGGCTTTAACAGAACCTCTCATTAATGTGTCTCGCAGCCAATCAAAATGAGACGTATGTCGATTTTTCACCTAATGGGGTTTTTGGTATCATATGAAAGCTTATGTCATACCCTTTCAGGTGGTGAAAAAAGCTTTGAGCTGGCTTTATTCTAGCTAGGGATATTGCAGTTTAAAGAGACAAGGAGGGACCCCCCAGCAATGACTGAAATTCCCAAGAAAATTGAGTTTAAATGAACGGTCGAATGCTTAGATCTACATGCCTACATCACAAAAACCAGGTTTTAATGAAGAAATATTTATAAATGGAAGATAAGACTGATAGTGTCTTGTTCAGAAATGAATGTACTTTCGAGTTCTGCAATAAAAAAAATTCGATATCTGACCCCCCTCATCACATTCAAAGCCGGATTTTTCGCTTCAAGCTCAGCAACTTACATCTCATTTCAGCTGGCCGTGAGACATATTGTTCTTGTTGACAAATCTGATTGTATATGTAATAATGCAAAATAATGATTCATGTGATCACTACATTATAGGATGTCCAACACTTAAACGGTGAAAATGTTTGTCCCTTTTTTGATAAATGTTGATGTATTCCCAGTTTTTGTGTCTTCATTGTAATAGATTTTCAGAATCTGATCCGAAATTGGTGTTCAGGTCAGCTCTTAGACTTGACATAAAGTTCTTTCCTAACAGATTTAATCTAGATCTATTTTATTTTGTCCCATATTTGTAGTGAGGTTCCGACAAGGATTTTATTGTTGACAATTTTGTTTTTTCTGCTCCAGACTTAGCTTAGAGCGAGCATCAACAGCGAGGGAGGCTCTGGATGTCATCACCACAATGTTACAGACTCACGGTCAGGGCGGGCCTTGCACAGATGAGCCTGGCAAGGAGGGCTGGTGTTTCCATAACAGTTTCCTCATCGCTGACAGTTCAGAGGCTTGGATATTGGAGACGGCGGGGAAGCTGTGGGCTGCCGAGAGAATTGCTGGTATATGTCCACTTTTTGTCCTGTTTCATTTTATTCCTTCTTCAGATAGATGTTTTTTTGTTGTTGTTGTTGTCTGTCTTTTTCAGTTATTAATTGCTGTTGTTTTCATTAACCCCTTTGCTATATCAGGGTTTCACTAATTTTTACAACATTAAATATTCAGGCTCTGGTTCCAGTTTACGCAGGGGTTTACATTATTTTGTGGTTGTATCCTTTGTTTGGGTATAGCAGCATAACTGATGAAGCCAGTTATGTAAAGATGTATATTTTATGAAAGGCAATATAATGACCTTTCATTTTATACCAGTCAAGGCCAGATAATTTTCATTTGTAGCGATAAAGAAGTGCTAGCAATGCTCTGGGCCTAGAACTACTAGATCTAGATCTAGATCGCTGTTTACAGTCCTACTGTAGTCACGGCAGTCGCACTAGCAGTATAAAAACCTGAGTATTACATTTCGGCACTTCCGGACTTCATAAAATTGTAGCCAGAATTTGTAAACTTTGTAAACAGAAGAGTTATAGCTTCTCAAAGAAAGGCCATATAACGTACATTGTACGGCCCAGCACGAAAAGTCATTTGCTTTTGGGCCGTATGGCGTACATCCTAAAGGGATCAAAGGGGTTAACAAAATAAGAAATCTTCAGCAAGCAAGCTTCATTTCCTTTCTTTTTTTTACCGTTCAAAGTAGTTATTCGCTCAGCTCAGGCAGGCTGGTCCCTTTGTGTTGGTTTCCACCTGTAAGCTCATTATTTGTCAACAATAAATCAAGGTATTGTGTGTCAATGACAAGGTTATACTATCGCTGTGACGACCAGAATTTGAAAGATTGAGTGTCATACAAATAACTCTGTGAAGAAGTGTTGTGCATGTATTTCATTTTCCATCTACAGTGTTTATTTAGAGTGCCTAATGGTGACTAGCAGTAACAGTATATAGCTCATGGCCAGTCGAAATGAGACATAAGTCGCTGGGCTAGAATGGAGAAATCGGGCTTTGAAAGTGATGAGGGGGGTCAGACATGAAATTTTTTTTATTGCAGAAATCGAAAGTACATTCATTTCAGAACAAGACAGTATCAGTCTCATTTGTCGATTTATCAATATTTCTTCATTAAAATCAGGTTTTTGTGAGGTAGGCATGTAGATTTACGGGTTCCACCATTCATGTTAACTCGATTTTCTCAAAATTTCAGTCATTGCTGGGGGATCCCCCCTTGTCTCTTTAAAATGCAATATCTCTGGCTAGAATAAAGCTAGCTGAAAACTTTTTTTCACCACATGAAAGGATATGAAATAAGCTTTCACATGATACCAAAATCCCCCAAATGGTGAAAAATTGACGTACATCTCAATTTGACTGGCTGAGAGACATACTGCTAACCCATATTTGCTGACTGGAATAGCAATGTTTTTTATCAGAATCTAGAATTGGACTGCCTTTCTTTTTTTTTTCTTCATGTAAACTTTTGATGGCAGTTTTGAAAATTTTCTGTCTAGTTTTACTTTGTTTCATGGTTTTGTTTAAATTTCTTTCAAGATGGTGTTAGAAACATTTCAAATGAGCTGAGCATTGGTATAAAGATGGACCTCACATCCCCTGACCTGGTCGAGGAAGCCAAGAAGTTGGGCTTTTACTCTGAAGACAAAGGGCCGTTCAACTTCAAGAATGTCTTGTCCGCTCACTCCCAGTCCGACACGGCCTCCACCAACAGCACAAACTTCCGCTACAGACATGGCAAGGAAATGATGGACAAAGCCATAGCCTCAGGTGAGAGGGAAGCGCTCATCTTTTGCGATATCTTGCAGGAAAACACAGGCATTTTTCCTGTTAAATTGGGATTAGAACAGAGACTACTATGACATACATGCATTAGCCTATGGTGGTCTCAATGTAAATTTTTCACATTATCCAAACCAAAAACATTTTCTGTTTTCTGGCCATGTTCAACTCTAGAAAATGTTGAGGGATCGGTCTTATCCAAGACTGGCATGTTATATTTTGCATTTGCACTTACTTACAAACCACATTCACCGTCGTAACAGTGCCCAAATCTTATCTATCTTTTATGTGACTCATCATGACGGTTCAGTCCACAAGGTACACCGGGCAGTTTTGAGCAAATGGGGCAGAAAGGTAAAAGGGGGGTCAAATGGTCGAATTTTGGATTTTTGCACCAACCTATTCTTTAAGCATCACTGCATCATGTAAACATA
>JBCEWB010807121.1:0-16331 GCA_039654565.1 Peronia peronii | reverse complement strand
ATCTATCTATCTATCTATCTATCTATCTATCTATCTATCTATCTATCTATCTATCTATCTATCTATCTATTTATTTACCTATCTATCTATCCCTATGTCTGTCTGTCTCTCTGCTGTCTCTCTGTCTATCTGCCAGTATTCCTGTCTCTCGGTCCCTGAAGGGTTCATTTCATATATCTTCTATGCATTAATGTGACAAAAACCAGTCCTGCACATGAAAACTTCCTGCATTTCCCTTTGAGCACACCTTTACGCTCGACATTTACAAAGACAGTCAGAATTCCAAGACATCTTGCTACCTTATTGCACGGGTCTAAATGTAAAAGCCTGATTCTTTTAGAATACCTGATTAAAAGTTAATCCACAACTTCTCAGGAGACAGAATGCATAGCACACAGTGCAGAGTGATATCATGAATAAATAATGAGCAGAATAAATAAGCTTTGGCATGTAAACATAATGGATTAATTCAATATGTCTTGCTCAGAAGAGTTGCAATACCGGTATCGGAAATTATTTAACACTAATATACTGACTGCAGAAACTTGAACATCTGATGTAATTTATTTTCATGAAATATTCTCATGGAAAAGAAATATATGAATATGAGGAACACTTGAATATTTTCAAACTATTTTTAGCAAGGTATATAGAATTGGTTAAAGGAAAGTAGATTTCTTAAAAACACGTATGCCGGATACATAAAGCCCATGAAACATTACTATCCGTATGGTCGGCAATCAGTCATTGACACTGTGTGTACTGTACATTTGTTTCCTGACTTTAGAAATTGTAGTCTTAGAGATCTGACCCACCGATGAGCAAGGAGTGAGAGGAGAAAAGTCATTATGGGGCTCGAGGGACACATGTCTGTAGCGCACACTGAAACACTGGACTGAGCGCCACGGCCGTGGACATCTTTACTGCAGATCCGCTGCTCGTGACGTCACTAACCCGGAAGTATATTGTCCGTCGTTTGACTTTTCAACCACGCTACCATGAAGCTGAATTACTGTGCTGCGTAGATTTAGATCTAGATGTTGGCCTCGCACACCAAGTATTAACCACAAGATCAGCGAAGGAAACGTGTAGAAATAATTTGTTGTTGTCAGTCTATTGCGACGAACTGATGTTGTAAAGATCTCTGATATTAATTTTTGCTGCATATCTGACCTCGGAAATTGAATTCATACAATTTGCCTCTTCAGCCATTGTTGTCATACTAATTCAAAATGGCGGACACGGAAGTAAACAGGCACATGCAGAGGATCTATATTATGCTTCTAACTTGACAATAGAACGTCTACTCCTCTGGTGTCTATCTTATGGAAGGGGCCAGTCCAACATCGTTCTTAGATCCACTTATCACTCATTTGAAAAATGGATTATAATTGTGATATTTAAAGGGAAAGAAATCGTTATGAAATGCCCATATACAATAGTTGTAGAGTTACACAACTTTTCCCCCATGAAATACATTTGATATAGCTGTATAACTATAAATTTAGTATAGCTGAAAAGATGCATTAAACAAGAGGCGGTATGCGGGTCGGGAACCATCACTTCGGAATGTCCTTGTGTTACGAGTAGATCTTCAGAAGGGAGCAACAAACTCTATAGCCCCATTTACAAGGAGGGTAGGATCCTCTGAGGTTGTCACCAAGGGATGCTCCATCCCCCTCAGTCCGGAGGTTTCTCCTCTTGGGTCTATCCCTTACGTTTGTTCCTTGCGATTGCCACATTTACACGTAGCGTTCTGACTCTGTTGACCCTGTGTTGTTTTACACAATTTTTCACTGCTAGATTTTATGCAGACCTAGATCTAGTTGTAGTGTGCTCGTGAAATATGGTTGACGAAGTTTTAGATGAAATGTTAGCTCTATGCGTATTTGCAATTCAAGAAAAAAGAACTCGGAAAAATAAAGCGTTTTGAACGAAGAAATGGTTGCTAAAAAGACGCACCTATACACATACAAATCTGTTGAATGAACTTCGCTTTTACTCGGATGGTTTCAAGCAGTACTTGGATGAGTCGATACTCATAAAAAAGCAGAGCAGTTGGATACAATACCAGCTCGTCAAAGACCAAAAAAGGGGAGGGGGAAGGGGGACGCAGTGGCTCTGTGGTTTGGCGTCCGCTCATGGAGAAAACAGGCCGGGGTCGATTTGCGGGTCCTGCATCGGGGGATGGAAGGACACGAAGCTCGAAACCGGCAATTTTTTCAGTGACTCAACTGTCCCCTGGCTTCCTCTAGGTAGGGAAGCCCGACGTATAGCAATGTCGGAAAAGGGCGAATATATTTGGAGGTCCCGTGTGTACGTTACGGCGCACGTTAAAAAAAAACCTTCGTAGTTCAAAATCGATGAAAGAGTAGGCTGTGTGCTGCTGTCCGGGCAAAATTTCCAAATTCCAAGTTTCTACCCACAAAAATTCTCACCAAAAAACAGGCAATCTCTTAAAAGCCGAGATAATCCTACTTTCTTAGGATTGAAAGGCTTAAAAAGAAGAACACTTTGCATCATGATGGATACCCGGGCACATTATGAGCGACCATTTGTCAGCACAGGGTCTAACGACATAATTTGCATTGGTATAGCAGAATACAGAATGTCAGTGTGGGTCATTAAGCTGTTAACCCCTTCACTGCTACGCCTATTTCGTCCTGGAGTGCTAAGAAAATTTCACAAAATGGCCAGAATCACCAGTGGACTATAACGCAATTTCATTTCTGTCGAGATTAAAACCCTTTCACTGCTCTCTTGAGGTACAACATAGGTCAACAGCGCATCTGACCCCACCAGTCATATTCTGACGTACTTAATACTCAAGGAAGCAGTGAAAGGGTTAATTCAGACCACAAACGCTGGCATTAGCAACAGGAGGCGGGACCAAGAAAAAATTGCTCTTGGCAATGCTTTTACAGTGATGGTAACAGCTGGTCAAGGGCGTCATCAACTTCAACTTTCTTTTTTCTATAGGCTTAAGTCTCCACAGAGGGGATGTAAAAATACTTTCTCTTGATCAGCTTTTGAAAGACATGATACATTATAATATAATTTTTGTTTTGCTAGGCTAAAAATCAGTCCCAAATTTCCATTGAAAAAAGGGGGCGGGGGGGGGGGGTAGAGAGAAGGAAAAAGAAAAATGCCAAAAAATGCAACAACAGCGAAAAGTGCGGTTATCGTGCGGCAAGTGGGAAAAATGCGACCGCATGATGCGGCGTGGGACAGCATTTTTCACGGATCACAGACAAAGAAACTTGAGTGCCTCCCATCGTGTGACAGCTTGCACTGTTAGACCATTGCAGCCTTCACTAATAACACGCAAGCAATACCAGCTTTATAGAATAAGCCCATGGCCTTCGTTCAATGTAAGTCTGCTTATTTTACCAATGCGTTTGTGTTCTGTAGTGACCGTACCATGTTTCGTTACAGTAATGACCGTACCCTGTCACGTTGTAGTAGTTAATGTACTCTGTTTCGTACAAGTGACCGTACCCTGTCACGTTGTAGTAGTTAATGTACTCTGTTTCGTACAAGTGACCATACCCTGTCAGGCTGCAGCAGTTAATGTACCCGTTACGTTGTACAAGTGACCGTATCCTGTTACGCCGTGCAAGTGACCGTATCCTGTCACGTTGTAGTAGTTAATATACCCTGTTACCTTGTACAAGTGACCGTACCTGGTCAAGTTATTCTAGTGACCGTAGCCTGTTACATTATAGTAGTAAACGTTCCCTGCGCGTTGTTACGTATCATTGGGCTCTTGTGGTACCCACTGCGCCGTCAACAATTAATTCAAAATTATGGTTCATTAGTGCGCAGCCTTTTCGTGTAATACACACACGAGGCGGTAAGAAGAAAGAGGAAAAAAACATGCTGAGCAGTGGAACTGAATAGAACAGAAAAGATACGCATGCAATAGTTTTTTACAATCCAATTTTAACTACTAGTCTATTTAGTTAAACCTCTCGTCAAAGAGAAATCGGGAAAGAGCCCATTCGTTCTTTGAGGACACTAATGACGTTATCGCCTCAACATCACACCTATGTGACCTACTCCTCACTGAGATATGGTAATACTCTTATGCATGCTTGTATAATTATCTACCACTTGTAAGAAGGCCGCCGATAGGTATCGCGCTGAACGCAATGAGGAAGTTCATAAAGGTATCGCTGACGTCGTAAGAAAAATGATACCACGAAATTCAATATGCGGACATATTGATAACGGCACATATTTTTTTAGCTAAAACAACAACAACAAAAGAAACATGCTGAGAAAAAAAATATATCGCATCTACATAGTTACATAACGTGCCACGGTGGTTCTGGCCCTTTGCAACAACTCCAGTCCTCCCCTCCGCCCCTAAGGTCGCGTCTTGCATGATTATGCGAGTCAGTACAATATAGCCGGCGGTAGGTATCGCGCTGAGTCTATGTTTCCTCATCACGGTCAGCTCGATACCTACCCTTTTCTTTGAGAAATTTTTCTTTGCTTATGACCCTTGACTGCATCTCATTATACTTTTCTACGATAACCCTCCAGCTTGCATAATGAAAACCAGATAAACTGCAGTGCTTATCTGTGACCTCCAAGGCAGAAAAAAAAGAATGTCTGAGTTGCTCGTAAAGGTAAAGCTTAATGATGGACTAGACTTCAAAGTAGCCTGGCTGTTTTATCTTTCTTTAAGAAATATGAGTCTTTGTGAAGAAAGTTTACCACACTTATGACATTACAGAGTTAATTAAGCAGGGTAATTCCCTTGATCTGAACTGATGTGAATGCAATTACAGATCGCTGAGCTAACAGAAACCTCGACTTTATCTTCCTGTGTTGATGATAGATATTTATCATAAACCTACAGCCGAGTTTTAGATGAGATAAAAAAAAAAAGCCGGGGGGGGGGGGAGGGGGAAGAAAAGCATTCACTGTGGCATTATTGACTTGTTTGTGTTCTTCTTGTTGTTGTTGTTGTTGCTGTTGTTGTTGTTGTTGTTGTTGTTGCTGTTGTTGTTGCTGTTGCTGTTGTTGTTGTTGGTGGTGGTGGTGTTGTTGCTGTTGTTATAATTGTTGTTGTTGTTTTTCTGCTTTCGCCTTTCATTCCACTTCTGACAATGGCTTTTTCACTTGTTTTTTTCTTTAAATTTTATTTTCTGCACGCGTGTTTTTAATCCCGTTGTTTGTCCTCTCATACTGTTGATGTTGAGGGAGATAAAATTGTCTTTCATGGGTAAGATGTATGACACCAGTACAAGAAAGAAAAGCAAATGAATATAAAAATTGTTTCAGTAATTATTAACCCATATATTGATTAACTCTGAATAGAAAAGACATTACCCAACATGCTTCACTTTTGATTTTGGATGGGAGGTAACCTTTTTATTAAAGAATAGTTACAATTATAAACAGAATAGTGTTCATTTATTGAACAAAATAAGCTCCCTATTAATCATGTAATACAGCGGTGTAAGTCAAGGTCCTCGCAAGTAACGCTGGGCTGTTAGTTACTTCAGTACCTCACAAGTAGTTATATGAGTGCATAACAAGTTCCTCTGAGCGGTTCCTCCCAAATAGATAGATGAGATAGATAGACGTATAGACAACAGACTGACAGACAGACAGATAGACAGACAGGCAGACAGACATGGAGCAGAAACTAGCATAAACATAACAGTGCCCACTAATCGAATAAGAAAGATTCCTTATAAATCATGTGACATATGGTGTGTATGTAAATCAATGTCTGCTCGTATAATGCTGAAATAAATAAGATTTAGAAAATTCGACGAGATTTCCGGCCAGAAGTACGTCAGGCGTTTTTCTAAGTAAAAAAATCATAGATACTCTCACTACTATTATTATTTGAAGAGCATCTAGATTCAATAGGTTTTGAATTTATTAAGTCTTTCACTCACAGCGAAGAGTTTTAGTCACACATTTCCTACCCATCCTAACAGGATCAAGCGAAGAAGTGAAGCAAACGTACTGTCGAGGCAAGGCCAAGGTCATGGGTCGATGGGATTTCCCAGGATACTACTGCAACCCTATTGGTTCTTCGATATCTCACAAGTAATGCGCATAATTATAGGTGTGCATGACCAGTTCCTCACAGCTGCTCTTATCTCTAATCACTTTACTGTGGGCCACTTAAAAAATGAAGACATTGACAAACTACGATTCTTATCTCTAATGTCCTGTGAGGGCGAAGGCCACGAGGCTTTGGGCATCTACTATAGTGACGTCATTCTGGCGTCAGTGTCAGAAATGGGCAAATCATGACATCAAAGTCTGGATGAACAAATTATAAGACGTCGACGCCAGAATAAACAAATTATGAAGTCAAAGTGAGAATACAAATAAAGACGTCAAAGTCAAAATCAGTGATTGAGGAATAAATGGACGTGGTGCTTTGCCTGAGACATGCTTATAATTGATGTTTTTTTTTTTTTTTAGCATACCATTTTGGCCGCGACACCCACAGGCTTTGTTCAGATTTGTCTTAACTGCTATGCCAAGTTTGCTGTGCCAAGCATCAACGATACGTTCAGTGTCACCCCCACCTTTACTCAGTCCCGCTTCACTGCGAGCGAGCCAACCGGTACCCGTCGCGTTTTTCCCACAGGCAATCAGAAAGCATCGCCTATTTTCAAGGTTTCTAAACTGTTATATGAACAAGAAGATTATTACACCTGATTTGGCCTCTCATCATTAAATCATCTGCCAATCAGTAGCTTGCAGCTCTATCAAAAGAATCTGCGAGAGATACGAAACGGATGTCAATGGTCGGATTATCGGATGAAAGTGGGAAAAAGGAGTGGTTGATGGGAAGCTGGTTGTGGACGTATCAGGTACGTCCTTCTGCATATGAGAGATCGCTTCTTGGACGGACCTCATATTGTTGTTGGCAATTAAGTGGTTAAGTTTCAGAGAACTTGTTCTGAAACTCCCAACTGTTCAAATGATAAAAAATAACCGTTAGGTTCGTTTAGCATTGTGAATTGTGACGTGTCAAGGTATCCGGCATCTTTGATAACATTGAGGACAATATTGTACTGTGAAGTATTTATAGATTATAAGTAGTTAATGTGCAGCTTGATATTGTAAAATCAAAAAGAAACAAAGCGAGAACGACGGTAAAACAACTTTTCACTCATGGTAACTTAAAAGATCCGACATTTGAGTTACTGTTTACAATCTATTTCACTCATCACGCGATCAGATTTCTGGCCAGCTGGAAATTCAGAATGTGTTAATTGATGCCATTTGTAATCTCCCACTTTGTTGTTAGTGTTCAGATTGTTGTCTGATAACTGCTTAAATAAAATTAATATAAGTTATTTATGATCAAATTTATGATATTAAACTTGTTCCGTAACATGCGATCTAGCAATTGATCTCTATTTTCACTGGCAGTTACAAAACGTGTCATGTTTTCTGAGTTATCAGCGAAGCAATAAATTCACTATATGCTTTCCTCTGTTTGTTTCTGTTTTACATTTTTGGTTCAGTTTCATGTTTCCTGCCTGGCACATGCTATTTTTCGTTTCCATTCGTCACCACAGTCTTAACATAAGAACAGCTTTGGCTACTTTCATTCCTCCCATTTCCTCATTCTCTCTCTCCCTTTCTCGCTATCTTCTATCCTTTAATCGGCATACGTTTCTGAGCAAGGCCATCCCTTATCTCTGTATCTGTCAGGCGGGAAGAGAGTCGGAAATTGGTATAACAATTTTGCTGTAAATGCCACCATAATGTGGTGTTACATTTCATCAAAATCCAAATCTTAATATCGTCATTGTCTGATGAGTGATCTAAGTGGCAATCTGTGCTATAACTGTTCAACCTTTCCATAAGAGAATTCTCACTGAAAACTACTTTAACAAATGCAGTAAGTTGTTAACCGTCCCTGACTCCCTCTGTTTCAATCACAGTGGATTCGTCTTGAATCTTCCGATGGCTGAGATAACTTCCAGCCTGACCAGCAGAGCCTGTCGGGATTTCAAACCAAATTGGCCCACCTTACACCATACGCTTCTTTTGCCCACCGAAACCAATAAATGTTCATTGTATTCAAACATCCATCATTATTGGGAACGGGATCTGGTACGGTTAAGTGCGTTGGTCTAGGTCGACAGCTGTCAAAACCACATTTTGCCCCAGCTGGCTCCATTACCCGATAAATTGAGATGCCTAACTTATCACCTTGTCTCGTTGCATTTTTATATTTACTGTCAATCAAGTGTGTGCTGGTCCATTGATCTCAATATTTATGCGACCCTTTTCTGGAATAACCGCTATATATGCTGGTGAACACGTGAGCACTATTTGCACTGCAGCCAATACAGCAGATGGTAAAGGAGCTGCCTAAAAGTCAGTTTACCTGTGCCTCCATTTATGCCTTAATAAAAAAATCCGGCTTCATGGCAAATACTTTTTTTTGAAAGGGAATTCTGTAACGCTCTAATTCTAGTCGACAGTTGCCACAGGGATTGAGTCTGTGAAGATAAAGTCTCTATCTGTGCCTAAACAGGATCCACGTTCAAAGCTGAAGTTTGTCTTGGAAATATTTTCATATGTTCTGTAGTTTTACTTAGCATTCGTTCTAGTGATTTACACTGTCGTCCACCTCATGGCTGTTTTTGTGTGAGCAGACATTATTGAAACAGTTGGTTTTCTGCATTAGTGCCCATGTGAAAAATGCTTAGAATGGTTGTCTCTACTGAAACAGTTTGCCGGTAAAGATACAGCGTAATGACAGACCAGACTTTAAAATGGACCACCGTATTCTGAGAAACTAGACGTGAAATTATGGTGCAGATTTACCACTAGTGATTTATTGACTGTTTTTGTCGGTGCAGGCAGTTGAAACATTTGGTATACTTGATTAGTGCTCAGGTGACAGGTACTTAGGTTGGCTGTCCTCTTTTCTTCCTACAGAGTCTTTCTTGACTCCATGTACGGATGTTTGATAAGCATGGCCTGTTGTTTTATCTGCAGGTGAAGGGCAGGGTGGTTTGATTTTTCTCCCTTTGGTTCCTAAGCATGCTATTTACATCACTAACAGTACTGCGACTGATGTATTTGTGAGGGTGCTTATCTCTCTCACTTCAGTTGGACAAATTTTAGACATTCGAACAGATTCATCGCCGTCTACCTGGTGTAGAAGATAGATCTACCAGATGCAGTCCAGAAGAGTGTCCGGTAACGCGATTTTGTGACGTGACGGTTTCTTACTATTGAGTTTCTATACAAGACATTATTATGCTCTCATGACTGAGCTGGACGCCATTGCTAATTTCTGCCCAGAAGGAAGTCAATATGAAGGGAGTTGTGCAGTTTCTGGCACCTGGACAGCTGTGGCTATTCACTGATTGAGCTCCCGTATTTTGCTGTGACAACGTCATGTTAACTAGGTAAGTTTAATATTATAATTTAAAGCGATCTCGACAGTATGAAACCAAAGAAGAAATAGACAATATCAAATTTCACGAAATGTTTGTGATAATAATGATTATTTGTCCATCATGATGTTGATGATCTTTTCTATCTCTGGCTCACTGTATTTGTTAAATGGTTTGTGAGAGTGACCAGCGATTTTCGAGAATGTAATAGATCTAAAATAATGAGAAATTTACAAGCAGGAAAATTAAGTGATTTTTTTTTTGTTACCGAAGTTTTGGTTTGTAAACAGTAAAGGCTATATCACTATTCTTGACAGTCATCTTTCTCAAGTTTGCGCCACTTATAATATCTTCTGCTCTTAAATCTTGTAGTTGTGGTACAAAAACCATGAAACTTCAAAATAGCATTAAAGCCCTACCGAGACTTTGTGTATTCACTCTCCACGACCAAAAAATAGGCCTGACCTTTTCACTGCAAACAGTTATAATAATTTCACCATGAGATGTTTACTTTTGTGATATACAGGAAACAACACATAGCAATGGAAGGGTGCGAGATGCTTTACAGAATGATGAATATTGTTTATTTGTATGTCCGTTTAATGTATATGGCGTCTACATTTCATGCATCTTTGATGATCGTTGCTAAAAATGTTCAGAACTTCCAAATTTAGATATAGATCTAATCTCATAAAATATTCTCTATTGTGTGACCAAAATTTTATCGGTAAAATGGACTACAGATTGACAAAGCTGCAAGTAAAATACATACCATATTGTGATGGCGATAGGCTAAAGAGAAGGGCAATAAGACAATAAATGTTTCCCCTAGTTTCTATAGATTACAGTGTTTATGTTTAGTGAATTGTTATATTCTGTCTCATACCGACACTGCCTTTTTCTGGCAGCATGATTTCCGAAAAAAATATTTTTATTTGCCAAAAAGAATATTATAGCAAGCATTTGTAATCAAGTAAGATCATGGCCAATATACAGAGAAGAATCAAATGTAATTTTCTAAAAAAGAAAACAACAAAAACTAAAAAAAAAAAAAGAATAACAACAAACAAACATCACTCGTGCTCATATAAATCCTTCTCTGCTTCATTCACTAATCACAAAGCTACAGGGTTCTCTGTGTAGGCTATAACTGCAGACGGACTCAGTTTTGGTTATATGTATAATGTATAATAGTTTTACACATCTGAATTTGCGTAGTTGCTTTTTCAAGCCCAATTTGGGAACAGCCGTTAGAATCTGAGAAATATTCCCCAATTCCTTTGAGTTTAAAAGTGTTTGTGAGATCTTGTGGAGGGTCTAATTGGTCAACAGTCGAACGTTCCTGAAAACAAAGTATTGTAAGCGGATTACTTCAATTTTGCCCAAACTTAGACTTTCAAGAGTCGACATTTTGACCTCCATCATAAGAGGGTCGCAGTGGCCTTGTGGTTAGACGTGTGCTACTAGTGGAAAGTTCATATTGTTGAGTTCACGGTTTCAAGTTTCGGATCTGCCGTCGGAGATGGGAACACTCAAAGATTACAACCTGCATTTTTTCAGTGCCTCAACGGTCCCCTGGCTTTCTTTGGGTAGGCAAGCCCGAGTTCTAACTTTCTTGGATAAGGGAGAATATATTTTAGAGGGTTTGAAAACACTTGGCAGTAAGACATCGATGAAGAGTAGGCGACTTGCAGGCTCAGCGGTATCCAAGCAAAATTTCCAAATTCCAAATTCCTGCTCACAAAAATTTTCAGCGAACACTTAAATTCCTACTTTCTTAGGACTGAAGGGTGTAATAATAATAATAATAATAACAACAATAATAATTATAATAATAATAGTAATAATAATAATAATAATAATAATAATAATAATACTCAAATAACAATAACAATAATAATAATAATAATGATACTGTGTATATGTTGGCTAAATCATCTCTATTTCCATTTTCCTCAGCTTTATTTTCCTATTATTTATTGCTGTTGTTGATCTACTAGATATTCTCTCTGTAATTAATAACGTTGTCTGCAGATGCATTTCTATCAATGAAAAGAATTTTATACACCCTCATATTTTTACCATTTTCCTTTCCACATAAACTTTGCTTTGCTGACTCTAGAATCCTTCTTTGTTAATGCATTCCAATGCACATTTCTATACATTTTGCGCTTGGGTGATATGCAAGTCAAATTATACATAAAGGTTCTAGGGTAATTCATGTACATTAAGCGAATATCACTTGAGATCGTTAACTATGATACCATAGTTCTGGTGTCAGATAACTTCATTTGTAGATCGTTGACAATGAGACCGTAGTCCTGATGTTATATTATATTTCAGGTATGGGAAAGAAAACATCACATATCAGAGTGATAATATATAGAATAGTAACATCCTGAATTTATGAATAAACTGTTTGGCGTTTGTGGCGATGGAACACATTTTTGTTCTGTTCAAAAGGAAAATTATTTAAAAAAAAAAAAGATTTTGTTGGTTACAGGAATAACATTTTTTTTTAAAGTTTGGAGAAGATATTTCGAAAGATACTGAAATCGGCTTGAAAAGAGTTTTAGGGATTGCAAAGTTCACAGCGGAACCAGTAATACAAGCAACTCGTGTTAACAAATATAAAATTAATAATGTACCTGAAAGAATCAGGCTTTTAAAAATTATTTTTTACTACCAAGATAGTTGCACAAATGAAGACGTCAGCCGTAAAGGAGAGATTGAAGGTAAATTCTTCAGCACAGATGTCTAGCAGATTAAAAGAGCTGTATTCTTGTTGTCAACCATCTAATTTCACACAGTTCTCATGTGTCTTCACTTTAAATTCCATATGTGACAAGAAATTACTTTACGTGAAAGAAAGTACAGAACGTCAGCCTATCCAAAACTACACTTTTCGGAGGGGCACTGTTAGTCGCTATCCTTGATTTAATTGTAGGAAGCTTCCATTTAAAATAGTCAACAAGAGCGGGTTTGGGCATCAGATTAACAACAAGACATGTACATGCTATCGAATAACAAGTAGTTGGAAACATTCAAGTGGAAGGTGCACTATATAATATACTCATGCTAACATACTGAGTCAAACCTGGCCTGATCTGATTTATATTGAGTCAGTTAAATCAGACCTAGACTTAAGAGCGGCCACCTCCTTCCCTACCGAAATATACTATTTCAGTGCATTGTATTAGCACAATGATCACATTTGATTTGAAATATTGTGTTTTTTTTCAGTCTTTCTGACCTACTAAGGTGGCTAAGATGCCGTATTAAACAAGAGGTGGCACGACATGGGGTATGAATTAATTAAAAAAAAAAACTGTTTCAATATGACTATAGGCTGCCTCCATGTCTTGTCCCAAACACTGATAAGGACGAAAAAAAAAAAAGAGAGATAAAAGGAAATAACTGTGCTTAACATCGGTATCTTCAGTATTTTAACTATAAGTCACAATGCGACAACAGTGTCCAGTTCTTGCTTCCTACATATACTGTGGTGATAAACTATCTATATAATACTATTTTTCCTTTTTCTGTAGATGTAGGCTGAGTCATCTCTAGTTCCCTTTTTCATTAGTCTTATTTTAGGCCTACTATTATTTATGGGTGCTGTCGATCGAAAAGCTGTTCTCTCTTTTATGAAGAAAGTTTTCTGTACATGCATTTCATTAAATAAATATTATTTTATACATCCTCACTTTTTTTTAACCAGATAGGGGGTTTAGGCTTTATTTTTAAAACCTCTGTAATTCAGGTTCATAGGCTACATTGTAAGGCACTCTCCTTTCTCTTTTGGGCTCGTTCACTGCAGATAAAGCTTTAGGGCGAATGCACATGTAACATGAATTACCCACGATTTTTATATTATCATCTTTCAAGCTAAAAAACAATGGTAGCCAAAGAAAAATGGTTGAAAACAGGAATTACATGACAATGCATTATTTATTTTCCTTCAAACATCGATATAAAAGTGCTTAAGAAAATATATGAAAATTCATAAATATAAAATGAGTAATAATAATAATAATAATAAAGGGCGTTTATATAGCACCTCACCGCCTGAGGGCTCGAAGCGCTTTACAGAACCAAAGTGTTTACAGCCACATACAAAATATGCCTCAAAACAAACAGGAGCAACAACATACATACATAATCATAACATGGTATACAGACTTGATCCGAGATATGCTCTCATACATAATCATGTAGTACAACTCAAACACATACGTAAGTTTGTAGACATGACTGACAACCATCTCCCTGGAAAAGGTGGGAAACACTACTCAGACAGATACTTTTTGAGAAAGTATGTTTTTAGCTTTCATTTAAATGATTCTAGGCTTGAATGGCTGCGAATGCACGCAGGCAACGTGTTCCAAATTAAAGATCCTGCATGGGAAAATGCTCTATCTCCATGTATTTTCATATGGGACGAGGAATAGAGTACAGTCAGTACAGATGGAAGACATAAACACTTGCGTTGCATACTTGTTTGAAATGTGATTTGCTACACTAAAGCATAGGTCGCAAGTTGGCCGGGCAAATAGATTGAGAAGATCGTATTGCATGAACACCAGAAACAAAAAATCAACAAAATTGAATATGAGAATTAATAAGTGGTAAAGATACTCCTCAGGTGCTGCGAGACAGGTGATGGTCTTCAAAGGAAGAGTGGGTTCTTTTATTAGATGTTTTGGTCTTTAATTTCGTAACATCTTTTAGAACCCCTGCCACACCAGGACCATGACTCCCGAGGTCCGTCATCCACCTTTTTGTTTTATTCTCTCCGAGGGAATTTTCAGGGGTCGAACCAGCACCGTTTGGTTTTTGGTCTAGCTGTAGTTGTCCACCGTAGATTTAGGAGCGGCCTAAAGAAATTAGGATTACCAAGCTATGAGTGCAAGTTTATGGTCAAATATCTCAGCATAAGTGTCATGATTGGTTCCTACCGAGTATGGAAAATAAGATACAGACAACATCTTGTTGATACTCTGCGAGTATGATTGCCATGAACTGTTCTCTGTCTGTCCATGGTCTACATATTTCCCTAACGGTACGTTGCTATTTTGTATTGTACCCGCACATTATTGCCTGTGGTTTTTAGAAATAAAGAACTTGCTATATATGTATGCATGCATGTGTGGATGTCAGTCTGCTTGTCTGACACAGTTTCTTAACCCATTCTTTTTATCCTTCGTGCAAACAAAAAGAATGTTATCTGGACAACCGCCTCCTCCTCCTCCCCCCTCCCCCCCCCACTCAAGCTTTTACCACGACTTAAAGATAGCACAATGTGGACAGGTTTCTGCAGATGCCTTAAGAACTTAGCAAGGAACAGGCAGTTAAGTAGATGTCATGAAGTTCGTGATAATTTTATGTGCTTTTAGGCAGTTGGACTTATAAAGTTTTTATTTTTATTTTTCAGTTCGATAGTACCACACGGCCAGACACTCTTCATCTCATGAAGTTTGCTATGAAGTTCTGAATTATTGTCATTGACAAATGGGGCCGGGATAATATAGCATGCTCTCTGTTAGCGACCGGCCTTTGCAGTGTAAGGTTTTCTCTTATCTAAGCTGCCCATGAGTGTTTGTGTAGATGAATATGTGTACGTATGTGTGTGTCTGTGTTTGTTTCTTTGTGTGTGTGTTGTGTTTGTGTTTGTGTGTTTTTCGAGAGCATGTCTATCTCGGAAAGTCTCCTCCTCTTATCTTATAAAACAATGTTGCGATGCCTATTGACCCGTTCCCTCAGTCCTTGAAAGAGCTTAAAATCTATTTTTCATTACCTGTCTAGAATAGACTACATATTTTTATGTTTATGATAAACAATTTGCACTTAAATAATATTAAGTACCGACCCCTTTCCGTCCATAAAACAACAACATATATGTATATTATTTACATATTATACTATTTTTGTAGGCAAACCAAACTATTTTAAAATATTAGAGACAAGCCTTATACAGACCAGCAGTTTGAAATAAACAAATGCTATTCTTCCTTCCCTCAATTTCAGAACTGTCTTAACTGAGATTTGTAAACCGATAATCGGACGCTGGTTTTATTTTGACTTGGTGGTTTAGTTGTGTTTTAGGAATAATATGACAGTTTAACATTGATTATGAAAAGAATCAAGAAATTTCACATTGGTTACAAGAAAACAAATAAAGATAACATAGCGGACCGGGATGACTGTACTGCGTAACGTTACTAAATATTATGTTTAGTTATGTGGACAGCATTATATTTTCCTTTCCTGATAACGTCTTCTTAACGACAGGAAGTATTCAGCCGATTTTAGTCAGCTAAACCAATCAATTATATTCCAATATCTTGTCTCTTGGTACATCGACTGTCAGTCGACGAGTATACTAGGGATATGTAGTAAACTACCAAGGACCCCAAGAAGTTCATTTTCCTACATTCTACAGTGCTCAAAACTACTTGTCATTAATGTCATCAGTGCTCTAAACACAATCGCCTGTTTCCGAGTCTTGACTATTTGGATTGCATAAATGAGTCTGGCAAATAATCAGTTGAAGGCGAACATAAAATTGCGTATCACTTTCGAAATTGGCATAGTTGCAGAGGTCTCTGTGAATGTGCGTGCGTATGTGTTATTGTGTGTGTGTGTGTGTGTGTGTGTGTGAATGTATGTGTGCGTGCACGTTTAGGTGGATACACCTCCTTGAATTTTGTTATTATAAATATTGATCACTTAGTGCATGGTTGAGTGAAATACGGAGAGGTATTAAATAGACACACAAATAGATGGACAGATGGATGGATGATGGATGGATGGATGGATGGATAGGTGGATAGATAGGTAGGTAGGTAGGTAGATAGACAGATAGATAGATAGATAGATAGATAGATAGATAGATAGATAGATAGATAGATAGATAGATAGATAGAT
>JBCEWB010807010.1:0-16332 GCA_039654565.1 Peronia peronii | reverse complement strand
CACTCACTCACTCACTCACTCACTCACTCACTCACTCACTCACTCACTCACTCACTCACTCACTCACTCACTCTCTTTCTTTCGTTTTTTTTTTTCTTAATGAATCATTTTCTTCCGTATTATGATTGCTCAGATGGGGACCAATGTATAGAGACCAGATCAACAGGAAGTTCAAGTGTGGCCATGATGGATGGGGTTTGCTGGGAAGGCAAACGGCCTAAAACAACTCCGTGCATGTTATCACCGAAACGTCAGCGGCAAAGAGCCAAAAAAAAAAAAAAAAATAGTCCTGAAATAATCAATTTTTCATAGCATGTTATCGCGACCCACTCCTTGGGCCTCGCCCATTAACCCCAACACTCATTATAAGCCCAGCGGAAACGGTGGCAACCGCTGTCCGTACGATTTCAACCTCGGTGGTAATAGACTGAACTCTACTAGCCTTAACCCTATAGATGCCGAGCCCTTAGCACAGATACCTCTACTATCCCCCTCTCTTTTGAAACCATTGTCCATCTGTCAGTCATGGCGTGCTGGATAATACAACTAGATGCATTACTACGATCTATACTGCCATCGAGGAGAACAATGGATAGTTAGATTTAAAGATTTATTTAGACATTATAATTTCACATTAGGAGATCTGCAGTTGTGGACAACTGTTTCAATGTCAAGAGTCTTCGACATTCACTCTGTTGTTTCCCTGTACTAACTTTAAAAATAATAAAAGGTTATTTACTCAAAGACTTGATATGCTTTACAAATGAAATACCTTCCAAATAACATACACAGTGAAATAATGTTTGTCTTATATCATCACTTAGGCCTGACACAGTCACTTCTTCAACTTAACAACTATTAGAGAAAAATTAGCACTCAAGTAGTTTTATCTGACATGTTAAAAATTGTTCACTTTTGTTCATAAGTAAAAACAGTTATTTACATCGCAACTGACCCCTTCTGTTTTTAGTGAACAAAGACGCAATGACCAGATCGAAACTTATTATTTTTATCCTACATTGTCACCTGACGAAAACTTAAACATAATACAATGCATTTTTTTTCAAATTTACTAAAACAACAGCAACAACAACAACAACAACAACAACAACAACAACAGTAAGAGGAACAACAGCAGCAGCAACAACAATAAACAAACAAACACACACACAAACACACACACAAACAACAACAACAAAAATCGAAATCTAAACAAAATAAACAAACAGAAAAGAAAGCTGGATTGCACACACTTCATACGTTCATTATGTCCTGGCAATACATTTTTGGTCGATTTACACATCTTTATAAAAAGGAACAAAAAGAAACAAAAAAACAGAAAACGAAATGGCCAATCTGTGTCTTAAGGGGCTAAACAAGGACAAGTTTTCAGATGATAAATGTGTGACATTGACAAATGGATGAACCCGAGCCATCGTCTCTCTGTCCTGGTGGGAAGAATTGTTTTAGAGTTACGTATTTTCATAAGCCTGGCTTACTGGTAGGAACAGACAAAACGCGTACTCTGCGTATCCAAGCTAAATCTTGGTCTGCAATTCATCGTGTAAAAGTATTATATTTAATCAAGTTTGCAACGTTTTTTATTGCGTCTGTCATTTTCGGATGTTATTCATATCAACTTAATAAATTATTCTATGTACATGACTTGTGAGAGTGAGTGAATGTATGTGTCATGTAAATTATGTTTGATCAGCTGTGAAAGGAATTCCATTTTGAGGACAATAACGTGTTTATTTTACCTGACCTTATTCTGTTCCTCGATTAATTTCCTCACACTTTTTTCCTAGTTTAAGCGAAAGTAGCTCTATATCGCGCAATGAGTGGGTGTGTTTGTGAGGGGAAGGAAGAAGCTGTTGAAACTGAATAATTTATAATTTTGCATAACTGTCACAAAGAAAAAAATTATGCCCATCCCATTGATAGTGACGTCACAACTATACTCAGCACGGACATATTGAAAGCTGAACGGTATTCTCAGCGAATCGTCTCCCCCGAAGACGCAGATTTTATACAAGTGTTCCGTCTGTTTACATGCTAGCTCTGAGATATAAATATCTGGAATGGATCTTCTGTGTAGAGTTATGCCCATCCCATGCGAAACGAGCAGAGGGCCCGATTTGATGAGCCGTTGTCACTGTATAAACGCATGGGCAGAGACATCATTTAATTAATGCAGATTAAAATGTGCATTTTAAGATACTTGCTCAAAGGTCCAAAGATAGAGAAAGTGAATAAGAACACTTTTCCGAAACGTTGTTATCGCAGGATTATTCATAGAGAAAATGAGAATCAATGCGTTTTTCGTTGTTGTTTTTTTTATGCTATGAGAACAAGACTTCTTGAGCACAGGTTTTAGAATAGAAACACTGAATGGGAAACACAGAGCATGTGATATTGGAAGGTAAAATAGAGAGATTCTGCGTAGATTCTTTTAAGCTTCCTACCCGCCGTATAGCATGAAATGAATCATAAAATCTAAATCATAGCTTTGGTTGTCAATCGTGATGGTCATCGCTGTGATTCAGAGCACAATGATGTGATATTATCATATTAACCCAATGAATGTTTAAACTTTAATTATTTGAATCTTCAGTTGATCTTATCTGGATTGCAAAAGTTTAATTCCGAGCATATAGTTCATTCTATCATTATTAGACTCTGAATGTCAGCATTTTAATGACTGGACTTTGCAGAGAATTTTTGTTGCTGTTGTTGTTGTTGTTGTTTTTATTGTTCATTTATTTATTTATTTTTCAAGCCTTAGATCTGGATAACACAAACGTTGTCCCTTTGCATTATATATATCCAATTTCAATAGCAGTTTGAGCATCTGGATTTCAAAAGACCGAAGAAGGCCATTGATTTTGATATGAAAGACACGATGACTCAAGTACGTCAACACATTTGGTTATAAAGAAGTTAATGATAACACCCATTTCTTAAACTCTTGTTACTGACAATCTGCATTATATATAATAGCACCGTTAACGAGAAGGTTGCTTATATCACCCAAAGTGTTCTTTTTGTTTAGATATAATGTACTTAATCCCCTCATCAGCTGTGGTCTTAAGTTCATTTTTACATCTCGCAGACATGATCCGTTTATGTTTTAAGCATTAAAAAAAAACAGATAATGTTTTGTGCATGTAAGGTACGTGTGCTGTTTGTTTGTTTGTTTGTTTGTTTCTTTCTTTCTTAGTTTTTCGGGAGTGTGCGCTGACAACGAATATAAAGACAAAACGATAAATCAACCTAAATATCAGCTTCTAGAATAAAACTTCAGGTACATTAGATAGAAATATTCAATGATCAAATGTGATTCCCCGAAATCTTGATCCCTAATGAAAAAGAAGTAGAGCAAGGTTTGGAAAACCGTGCCACATTCCCGAACGCTATATCAGTCCTCAGGTAGCAGCAGGAAAAACGGCTGGCCGTGGCCCGGAAATGTGGGAGGCTGTGCCCTCTTTCGCACCTGCCGCCTCGGTCGCATTACTACTCACCATGAAAGTGGGCAATAGAAGATTAAAAGCCCAAGCCTTGAGCTTCTGGCGTGCTATCGCCACCATTTTATCGCACACCACAAGCCCCACAGATCCGCTTGTTTTGGTGACTACAGACAGCCCATGCCCGGCTTCGACATCCGGGCTTTTATTGGCTTCAAATCACAACAAAGGTGGAGCACCAACTGTGCAGGAGAAAGAACGAGGGAAAAAAAATCGTTCAACGCTGTGAGGTGGGCGATGGAAGGAAAAAAATCTCTCAGCTACGTCTTTTAGGACTGTTTAATATAGATAATTACGAACTACCATGCATCGCTTTCCCTCAAGAGCGCAGGACAAAATTAATCAGCAAAATAAATTACTTAATTAATACTTGATTGAATCATAAAAGTAAGCGCATAAACAAATAATAAATAAACGAATAAAGAATAAATAAATAAATAAACGAACAAGCCCGTATCATCACTCAGAAGAAAACACATAATAAACCTTGAAACAAAAATTAATAGCAACATTAATTGGATCGAAGTTTTGAAACCAAATCGTCGTAAATGTGGCATTGATTTTCATGGAGCAAGAACTAGTTTCATTACATTTTAGAGAATTTTCTTTTCAAATCTTCATCCTCTTTCCTTTTAGACAACATTAAATTTGTCTTTATAATAAACTTTTGGTGGTAGGAAACACTTATGTGAAAGTATTGTTAACTTCGACACTGCAGATGGAGAAAATGCGGGTAGGCTGATTGGTGAACAGACAGAAAGTGTGGCGGAGGAATAAACAGACTGACCGACAAGAGCAGACTTAGTGAGAGATACATGTATCAAGACTGACAAATAAAGTAAAACGCCTTTATGTAGCCTCCTCCTCTATTTTGAGTCTTTCTATAACAGACATAATGTACAGATTTTTGTAACTCTTCATATAAACTTTGTGGTTCTGTGTTGCTTCCCTCTCCCCTTTGACATGTATCTTGTCCATACACCCGTCAAAATGACGACTTCACCATCCTTCATTATTCCAGAGCAACGAACGCTCTATATCTACTGACATTTTATCCAGCTCCTTAATGAAGGAGGAATTTTACTATCTCCGACAAAGCCATTTCTTTGGTGTATTCTTTTCCAGCCTTTATTGATACCTTCCAGCGATCATGCTTAATGTACAGCCTGCACTGACACTAATGTAAAGCCAGAAGAGGTGGCTTATATCTACAGTTATTAATGTACTGTGACAAAGCGCCAATTCCCTCAATACTTCTGTTTCGAGAAATCTGCGGAATTAATTTTCGCGATCTCTCTTTCAATGTATACCAAACAAACGACGTTTTAAAATAAACAAATAAATAAATAAATAATGCAATAGGTCGTCTTTTCATGTTGTGGAAAGTTACTTTTCAGTAAATGGGGAAATAGTTACAATTTGATGAAAAAAGACGTTTTGACAAAGCAGGCTATAACTAAATGCTCCCTGGGCAACCCGCTTTGTTTCATGTGTATGAAATGGAAGAAAGATGTCATTCGGCACGGGGCTGGGCCAGGCAATTCCGAAGTCGGCGCCCAGTGGTCGGCACAGGATACTGCTCGGCAGTGGAGATGGAATCAGCTCTATGGACCCAAGGCCGGGTGTTGATGGACGATGTGGGTAAAAACGCCGTAAAAGCTGACGGTGAACGGTGGATGGTGATCTGCTCGAATAGTTCTAACAGTAGTTGTGAATTTAGAAGTAATATTGTAATACTAGAGTAGTAACAACAGAAATAATAACAATAGTAGTAGCAATAGTAATTAGTAATAGTTCTAATAATAGTCGTAGAAGTAGAAGTAACAGCGTAGTAACAAGTAAGCTTGGTAACAATAGCAGCAGAGATTTAGTAATAGGAATGTAATAGCACTAAAATTAGTGGTAATAGTTTGCTTACACCATAGTGAAAATAATAGAAGTAGTTGTAGCTTTGTTGGTTGCTGTAATAGTAGAAGTGGCAATAACAATTTTGTCGCATCGTAGCATTAGCTTTCGTAATAGTAGCAATGAGTAAAGTACAAAGCGCTGGCGGGGACAATGATGATGTGGCAATGATAGGATAGTTGTAATATATGAAATAGTGGTAGACACAAATGTGAAAAGTTGTTGAGGTGGATGGAGGTAGAAATGGTATTGATAAGGGAAAAGCAGTCATAGTAAGTGGCAACAGATGGGGAGGTAAAAGTAGTTGTGAACAAGGTCTGGTAACAGAGATGGCAACGATAGGGTGAGTATTATCATGGCATCCACTTCAGTAATAGATATAGTCATAATGTTAACAACACAAGCAATATCCCTGCATAGATGGGGATTGTGATAATGAAATATTATGGTGGTAATCTAAGAAGTAACATTATAATAGTATGGTGGCAGACGGTTAGCTGGATATTGACTATACTGTACATCAAGTTAAACGCAGCATTTCAGCTGGAATACACTTTCATACTAAAGCTACTCAGGAGACATAACTGTTTAGTCTATTCCGATCCGAATAAGTAATGTGTTATTTCCCCACACCTTCACCTCCTCATTGAAGTATCTAAATTATTGTTTTTAGCAGAAATTGATAAACTACGAACTGGTAAGAATGACCAAATAGACTTATAAAGATCAAGCGCGGGAGAGTGAAAACTACAATTACGAACAAAAAAAGAAAACAAACAAACAGACTAACAAAGAAATAAAAGTAGTCAAAGGAAAGATGTGAATAATGAATAAGGTGATAGAAAGAGCGATGAGATGCAGGAAGGACTAAGATCATACTAGAAGGAAAAAAAAAAGAACGACAAAGAAATAAATAAACAAAACTCAGCTGTCATATATTTAGAAACCTGATTTCTCGAACACAGTCATCTGCCTGAAATCTTTGTCTAGCGGTATATTTAGCTATTATATGCAGTTAGGAATCTCTATGAAGAGGATTAGGAAATTCTCACTGTTAGGAAAAAGTATCTTGGTCCTATCAGTTTAGTTAAGAACAAAAGATGATGATGAGATTGGTGATGTAGGAGATATATCCAAGTGAGCAAGAAGATAAGCCATGGGAGAAAGAATTAGGACGGCAATGAAAGAACAGAAGAAATAGAAAATTGCGTCCTCCTCGATAATTATGCAAGGATGATAACCCGATTCCATGACTGTTTTTGTAGCAAGACAATTTCTGAGGTAAGAAAATTAGCATTTTTCTTTGACAGAACGTATTTCGGGTGGCGAAGGTTCCCAGTTTTGTTGCTGTTAATGCCTTTCAATTTTCTAGTCTTTTGTCCATTTATTGAAAGTATTAATTGTACTTTTAGGCCACACAAACAACGGGACTCCATGATAATTTGTGTATGTTAATGTATGTGTAATTTACATTAATATTATATTTCTGTGAGTAGTTGTCGTAGGGGTGCCCTATTTACCCTTATGTTTTGTATAGTAAACTGGTGCTGCATGTCTACCGTAATAGGGCCCGGGAGTTTATAAGTAAGTTCTCTGGTCCCACCTGCAGGCGGTGTAAGCCTGCCATCGGTGGGTGTCTCCCATAGAGTGTCATCCTCGACATTCCAGGGGAGATATCTCTCCTCTCTCTCCTTGTTCCTGTCTTCTGTCCCGCTTTCTTTCCTGTCTTCTTCTTGACGTGTAAACGTATTTACCGTGTTTGACACAATGTAGCCGTAATCGTGCTGATGTGTCGTTAAACCCCAACACAAACAAACAAACAAGTATGTCTACCGTAATATAATTTTGTTCATAATACAATTAGCATTTTAAATAACAATCAGTATACTAGCATTTTTTTTTTCACACTTATCTATAAACAGCACAATAATATTATAAACTACTATTGACATATTAGTACCGAGAGCACATTTTGTTTTTCATTCAATGTTATTTCACTTCTTTACAGACAGCTAATGAAGATAAGATGACTTGCGTGTCACAGCCGAACATCTATCAATGAGAAGGCTTCCCTGAAATCAATCCCACAAGTAAGGGAAATTTACGTATTTGGAGCTAGATTTGACCCAGGCTGTTTCTAGGAATGAATCTTTGGCGGAAAGAGATACAATGAGAAGACATGAGTAATTATGAATCCAGCAAAGAAAGCCTGGTTACTCGTATAAGACATAAACTTAGCCCAGGTTGGAAATTCCTATGTTTTGTAAGATTTGATGAATCAATGAGTGAGAAAATACTAATGAAATTAATGCCTCAGATAATAGAAATTACATTTACTAGGAGCTACATTTTGCCAAGGTTGAGAACCCTTGTGTATCTTCAAGGCGTGATGAATTAACAAGTAGACAAACATTTAAATCACTTGCGCAAGTAAGGAAAATTTACTTTAATATCAGTTAATTTTTTTCCCAAGCTGAGAACCCTGTGTCTTGTGAAGCTTGATGAACCTGTCAGTGTGGGAGCTATAGTAAGAAGACATGAACTGAAATGAATCCCGCTTTTAAGTCACGGTTATTCAAAACGTAGGCCAAACTGAAAACCCTTTTATCGTGGAAGACTTGATATATCCATAGCAATGGAAAAACACCAATCAAATCAATCCCGCAGATAAGGAAAATTACGCATTTGGGACTAAACCTAACCCAAGCCTAGAACCCTCGTGTCTTGGAGGGCTTGATGAACCTGTCGGGTAGGGGAGATAGGGACTTTTATCAGAGCACAGCATCAGGATGGTGCCAGAGTAAATGGACACAGTGTCTGGGGTGGTCCGAGATAAGGCACAATTATCATGGCTATTGACATGTGCGCTGCCAGCCCGTGAGTGCCTGCAGGCGCCGGCCTGGAAGTAACAGCTTTTGTCACTGTCTGCCATCGCGGCATCACCGGGAGAGATCGTTACACCGTTACATCGTTACATCGCCAATACATTCTCTTACTTATCACCATATCTCCTAAATCAGTCGTTCTTTGATCGCTACATCGCTATGACATTTTATTTTTCCCTGACTCGGCATCTATTCCCGAAGTCACAAATTCTTCGACTCTGCCGCTCACATCTTGTCTGTAGCATCTCGATTCCAATTCATCCTTCTTCACGTACTTTCTATCATTCCTCTTTCCCATTTCCATTCGTTTCATGATCGCTAAATCGCTATGATACCCCCGCCCCCTTTCCTTTTTTTTCTGTCTTCTTTACGGGGCATCTTTTCTCGACAGTGATAGCTACATCGCAATGACACCTTTTTCCCCTCTTTACAAGTTCATATTTTTTCTCAAATGTCAAAAACATTCTTCGATACCGCCACTCACATCACAAATGATCTTTTCGACTTCATTCTCGATACTTATTGTTTTCATCGTCGTATTATTTTTTCCATCACCATTCTCGTTTCTTGATCACTACATTGCTATGACACATTTTTTCCCTTCCTTCTTTACTTGGCATCTTTTCTCGACGTCACACGTTCTTGATCCTGTCACTCACATCACTAATCATCTCTGTTTCGTTCTCAACATCACAGGTGATTCATCCTTTTTCTCATCCTTTCTTTTGTCACTTTCCCATTTCTAACGTTCACCTTAGATTTTCAGCCCGATTAGCTTTCTTGGTGTTGTCGTTGTTGTTCTCTTTGTTTGTTGTTATTGTTGTTTTCAATTGTATTGATTGTGAAAAGTGTATCTTTACTTAACTTATGCTTGTCTTAAATGCTGTTATTTGAAAACACAGTTTTCTGTTGAGCTCGCGAGAGCATTTTGAGCTCGCGAGCTTACTTTTTTAGTGTGTTTTTGTACAGCTGAGATAACCACCATGATAGAAGGTTGAAAAGCTTAACAAAACCGTAAGATAACTGACAGTTTTATTAGTTATTATTAATTTCTTTTTCAGAGCATTTACTGATTTGTTTCCTTTCCATCATGGTCGACCTCTGGTATTTGATGCCACACATTTGTTGTTGTCATTGTTTTGATTACTGTTTTGTTTTCTCTATCATTTCTCATTTTTTCTCTCTTTTCGGCACGTCACAAACAACACCATGGAATATTTGAAAATCTAATTCGCATTTCAAATAGAAATCTCAAAGCTATGTATAACGTGAAACACGATGGAAGAAAAATTCTTAATCATTGCTAGAATCTAGAATTCTGTTGTATTTTTGTTTTGTTTTGTTTTTGTTTTTGTTTTGTTTTGTTTTTTCAAAATTTAATTAATATGAAAAACTATTGTTGTTTCTGCTAGGCAATTTTTTTTTGTTTCGCTATATCAGTGAAGCCTTTTTACTGTTATGTTTAACCGTCTATCTTCATATCAGTGCGATGTCACGTCATCAGTTCTGTTTATGCAGTTTCTTTGTCCCATTTTTCTCCATCGACAGTCTCTCCGCGAACCCTGTGTGTTCTCTTCAGTTGTTAGATGCCCTGTTTTTTAGCCCGTCGGTGACGACATCGTAATAGCTGCCCATCATTTCAGCCACTCGCCTCTGTAAAAAGAACTATAATTTTTAGTTTTGCGCTGCGCACTCGGAGCAGAGTGCCCTTGCTGTGACCTACTTTACGTCCGAGGACTCTTCTTGTTCACGACGACAGTCCTTATACATGACGACAGGCAGGAGAGTCTCCCAAAGTCCCGTGCTATCAGCGAACAATGCGACCCAATCGCTCCCCGAGGCCAACACAGCCCATAACGACTAATTCTGCCTTAGTCCTCATTGTTCGGGGAGAACCCGTTATCGCGTCTGGCATCGAGGAGCTTAACTGGACTTTTCTGTGCGACAGCCGGCCCAGGTAGACGGTGGTCATCCCTCAAATCCATGCCCCGAGCGGCGGATCATTAGAGTCCAGACCCCGTTACTTCTGGAGACATGAGAGCTTATGAGAAAGACGGGAGCTACTGCTTCGTTGGTGGCGAGTGGGTCTTCAGTTCAGAAAGCTGCAACGCACTAGATGATAGGAACTCCATTAAGGCCCTCTATCACATCTTAATGATCTATCGGAAATGACAAGATATTACTTGGAGAATTTAAGGGAGATTTTGTATCTACGCCTCTATAATTTAACGTGAAAAATGATACAGAATATCTAACAGACGTATAACTTTAGTGTTCTTACGAGCCATCACTTTCTGTAACTTGCGTCCTCCCTGACCATTAGGACCCCCCCCCCCCTTTTTTTTTTCGTGGAGATGCTGGAGGCTATCATGAAAAAGAGCAGACCACCACTTCGCTTGAGACGAACGCATCAACATTCTAAGAAAACGCAATAGATCGGTTGATAGCAGCTCAATTATCGCATGCCATTACACCCGAATGATCTATCGAATATGACAATATGAATAATCCTCTCTGTTTTCTGATAGACAGTGCTGAACATGAGGATAATACAGATTTGGTTCAAAGTTACGGCTTCGGAACTGCATTCTTTTGCCTTAACAAATCCCTTAACAGACGAGTGAAAACGTCCGTGTAGTTTTCCTGGACTTGTGTTTTTATTTTTTATTATTTACTTCCTTCTAAAAACATTCGACAAAAAAAAAAAAACTGCACACTTTTCTACAATATTCTGCACGATCTTATTTAGTAGCTGCTGAGCAACACAGCGTCTTGATATCTCAAGTGGATCACTGGAGAGCGAAGTGATGGTAGTGCAGAATGAAATATCATTAATGCACTTAAACTCGAGAAACAAGTTATTTGATTGCCCCCTATTATTGAGGACTATAGTGAGATAATTAAAATATCAACAGCCCTCTGGATTTCAAAATTTCTGAATTTTTAAAATTCGTAATAATCCCCGTTATTGAAAAGTAAAAGACTAAACATTTGACCAGAAAACAAAATTAATACTTTTCATGACCCACAACTAGAAAATGTGACGTTTAATTATTTATTCTGCATTACTTTTCGGCCAAATAGAATGTTTGCATTCGCTCCCTCGAGATTCTTTGTATCTAATCAAATATTTACCATTTTTTTAGACTGAACTTTCACATCAAAGAGTAGAACAATTGCCTTGACTACCAGCCAGCGACGACTCAGTCATTATGGTGAAATTGGCCACGAAATCGAGCATTATTTTTTTAGTCTGCATCCTGGTGCACCAGTCTCGCCGTCTCCTTTGGCCTCATCCTCTGACGCCAATTTCGTTTTCAGCCCTTTTTCTTTCAAATAATACCAAAATATCAGAGAAGAAAAACACATGAAGACGTAAGATATGACAGAACTGTACATAATCCATATAATACCAACATTACTTTATGTAAATGGTTAAAGAGTAGTACTGCACTTGTTTCTGAAACTCTTATGATAAAAAAATATGCTTGAAACTAGTCTGTGTTTCTACGCCACTTTTTTTCCTGTTCCATTGGATAATTACATGCTTTTAGCCGTGGTCGACTGGCTCGCAGATCCCTATTTAAAAAAACAAACAAACTATGCAATATAGTTTTTCCCGTTGGTCTCACGGGGCTTGTAATGTAATTGTGGAACTTCGGAATTGCTCTTTGTTAATAGGGGGCCAGGCTCTGATCTCTCATTCCCCAACGAATTTTTGGTCTAATAACTGGCATGAAATCGTGCTCAATTTATTTTCCGTTTAATGAGAGGGGCGGGTGGGGCGGCAGTTCATTCTACTGCCCATACGTTCACAAACGACAGCAGAACCCTGAGCAGAATAGGAGGGCATAAACTGTGCAGTGGTACAGAGTTGTGGGATAAGTTCAGAGAGCTCGATCGGACTGATGAGTGTAGCGGGTGACTGGCGATCAAATCAATCGGTTTATGGATAAATAAATGTCAAAAAGGATGAAAGGGGTGGGGGAGGAAGAGGAAGAAAGAGAGAGAGAGAAAGAGAGAAATGGAAAGTTGAAGCAAAAGAAAAAAGGAGCAGGACGGACGAACAGAGAGAGAGAGAGAGAGAGATGAAAATGCCAGAGAGAAGACGAGAAAAGCGACAATAATGGAAAGCAGAAAAGATGGTTAGTTAAATTTTAAAAGAAAAAAGTTACAACTTGAATAGTTACCAAGTGACATACCCAAAGGCATACAGAGTAACAGGAATGCACGGGTTCGGTCATTTTCCTTGCCTTACTAAGTTATCTCAGTATAGCAACAAGCCCTTCTTATCGAGATAACCTCCACTAGGAGGTTGAACGACGTATTATAGAAGGTAACAAGCCCTTCCTCGAGATCTCCAAGGCATGTCTCAGTGTTAAAAATCGTTATTAAGCAACACTGCCAACCTTCTGTCAGTGATCACCGCAGCAATGTTAAAACATAGCCTTGTGTATGTATGTGTGTGGATGTGGGTGTCTATGTGCGTGTGATTTGTCACAATTAAATCTAGATCATGCATAATGACTGGAGATACACTATTATAATATGCCAGCCTGATCGCAACCTTTGGAGCTTAGTGACTTCCGGACTGTTTAAAGATAGGTCAATTTCACAGAAAGTCGTACACTGATCTTTGAGTTGTCAGCTGTGGGCTGACCCAAATATAGTATAGGTCACGATATAACTTTTCACAATAGACATTTTCAGAGTATTGGTCTAAGGTATATCCATCAAATCACAGATGGAGCAAAGGAGTGGTAAAAATAAAATGTCTGAGGCAAGGTAGTCTCCATTTTAGATGGCCAGAGATCCGGTAGGAAGGTGGACTTAGTGTCCATCTGCCAGTCAGTGGGTGTAAGAGAGGCTACCTTACAGAGTAGGCATTCACCTGCGCGCTCCTGTGCCTCTCGCTTGATTATGGCAAGGCGGGTTATTCGGCATTTGACTTAATGCACACACGACTTGAGGGGTCCAGCATTCGCAAATTGTACACAGTAAGCACTTTCACGTAAAGATATTTCTAAAACTGACGTAATTATTGACAATGTCCTGACCTGGATAGTTATTTAATATTGATTTTTTTAACAATTGTTCATATTATTCCTCACAGAAATTGAGGGAATTGCTAAATTTTAAATCATAAAGTGTTCACCAAATTTCATGACACTGAAATGCCCTCAGATTTTTTTTTTAAATGTTATGAATAATGGAAAATATAATAATGGAATCTTAAATATTTTTGACTGATTTTATGGGCTAAGTTATTGAACTGACGTCCCTTTAAAAACGAGTTTCCATGACGATTTCAATGTAAAATTGTACAACGACAGTTCGAGATATCCTTTGGGTTTCTCTGAGTTTATCCATCACGACAGGAGGTTGAAAAGCTAAACAAAACCGTCACCCTCTGAGATTATCAATTGGGTTAGCAAAAGACACCTGCAAGCCTTGTGGTTTGCATGGATGTAACGCTATCTGGTTGGTATTTGGTTAGTTTTTCAAGTTAATTTGTAAATTTAAAAAAAAGGCCTATTCCTTTGTAAGAGGCCTGTTTAACTATCTCTATGCTTAAAAAAAAATGCAATCCATCGAGCAATACGTTGATGCATATAGTTCACTGTGGGCATTACAGATTTCCTATCCCTTTCCTTTCATTCTCCTCGTGTGATCGTTTCACGTGAAACCCTTAAAACATAAGACCAAATTGGCCATGGTCATATTCATAAATAGCAACACTCGGTTTACTGCAACTTTTTTCCTCTGTTTTTCTTACAACCCCGCACTACCAATTATCGTTTCCCGACTAGAAGCAGCTGCTACTAGCTGTCTCCGTCTCCCGCCCCCTGTCGCATGATTCATCACGTGAGCCGAGTTACCCCAGGGCCGTGTCGCCAGCCTGATCCCCGTGGACCTCCCCATCTCTTGGGCTCGGCCTAGAACGATAATGCCCCCAGATAGGATCGGACGGGCGCGCTAGCGAGGCCTGCAGCTTTTAAATCGCGCATCACTCGGTCTTCCTGGTCCAGAGCCCAGGCCGGCTATTGTCACAAGGGATCACAACGGAGTCTCATCAGTGGCTCTGCCGCCAGGAGACTCAGGCCACAGGGGGATTAGACGGCCGCACAGCCCGATACTTATCGCGAGCACCGTAGAACAAAACAACAACGGGGGCTGGCGAAGAAGAAGGAGGAAAAAAAAAAAAAAGCAATTATCGGCAAAGTGGGAAATTTTAGCGCAAGATTTTTTGCTCGAAACCTGAGTGAATGATGGTATTAACTATAATATTAAAGTTTTGGCTGCGAAAAAAACAGAAGAAAGGAGAAAATGATAGGGATAACAAAGGCAGCTGTTTGAGGCAGGAAATAATGATATAGTTTGTGAGACGCCGCCGTCTCTTCTTTCATGACGCAGCTACGAGGGATCTTTAAGGACATTGAGAGGTCAGAGGTCGAATGGTGACTAAGGTGAAGTGACCAATGGACAGTTAACTCATTAGCGAGGGGATATCGTGCCTAAGAGGTTAGGCATCTGCCTCGCGACCATTGTGAAACATGTTCTGGATTCGAATCCTACCGGAGGAGAGGTAAGATTAGAATCTTCCTGCTCTTTTTTTTTTTCGGTAACCCAAAAGTATTCTCGCGTCTTGGGTATTAGGACAGCACGAGGTTTATTCTTCTCAGATAAGAGTGAATAATCATATATTTTGGACGTTCCGCATGTACTTTACGCATGTAAAGCATCCTTGGCAGTTAAAAATCGGATGAAAAGTAGACAGAGACACCGCTGTCCGGGTAAAATTTTCAAAATCCAAATTTCTATCCCCCAAAAATTCTCATCAAATTGGACACGCACTTGAAGTCTAAGGATTGAAAGACTGCATTCAATAACAAATTAGTAACCATACATATAGGAATAATATATAATATAAAACTGACCAGCCGGTCAACGGATAGCTAGAGTTGTAATAAAAAAAAATTCACCTCAAGATTACCAGGTCTAAATCGCCATGGATAGCCACACAAAAGAGATGAAGGAGACACGAAGCCATGACGTGCTGTGATATTATTCATAATGTATCTATGAAACCTTGCACTCGAGCACACGAATTTGCAACCCTCGCATGGCGTATGCGTTACTTGGTAGGATAAGAGAAAAGAATTAATCTTATTGTTCTCTTTGTTCTCTGGTCATCATATCCTGGATCGAGCAGACAGTTTCTGTTTTCCGTTATATTTCCTCTCTCTCCCAATTCCTCACTCTCCCCTCTTATTCCTTCTCCTACTTCTACTTCCCTCCAACCTCCCCCCCTCCCCCCCCCCAACCCCTTCCTCCTCCATATTGCCTACCATCTTCCACTTCAACCCATTTTATGTACTCCGAAAGAAAGTTTTTTTTTTTCGTTTTAAATTTATTATTTAGCCTCTCAGTCCTATGAAAATAGGATTGTCTCAACTTTTAAGTTCCTGCCCCGTTTGGTGAGAGGGATTTTTATGGGTAGATTTGGAATTTGGGAATTTTGCCCCGACAGCGACATCTGGCGTCCCCGCTATTTTTCATTTGATTTTTATCTGCCAAGGATTCTTAACATTCGTAATGCACATATGGGACGTACGAAATATATTTGTCCTTATCCAAGAAGGCTAGACGTCGGATTTCCCCACGCAATAAGCCGGGGGATCGTTGATTCATTGACAAAATGCAGGTTTTGATCTTCGTATCTTTCCATCCCCCAATGGAAGGACCTTCGACTTGAACCCACAAATCTCACGACTTGAGTTGTTTTCACCAAGGAGAAGACTCCTAATTTCTCGGCCACGGCGACTCCCTCGAGAAATTTAGGTGTTGATAATATTCTTATACATACATCATCCGGATTGTTAAAATATAGTTGTTTTTTTTTTTTTTCAACTGAGATATGTTTGTGTTTGTGTGTGGTATTAGGTATGTTTTCAGTTGTGAACGGTGCGGGGGGGGGGGGAGGGGGGGGGGAGGGAAAAACTCAAAACTTTTCTTTT
>JBCEWB010806899.1:0-16332 GCA_039654565.1 Peronia peronii | reverse complement strand
CTTTTTTGATGTATTTAGTTAGTTGCCGGTGGACAGTCGTCTAAAGTTTAAGACATTTTTCGTAAAATGATAATGATAGTGATACTGATGCTATGAGTGATGCTAAAGCTGCTAATGTGTAGCTGCTGCGGTTGATAAGGATGATATTAATTACAACAGCAACAATAATGCATCAGGGCAAATGAAAATGTCCTCATTCAATATGTGCATATTGGGCAAAAAACAAGCAAAAACAAACCCCCAAAAAAGCAAAACAAAAAACAAAAAGAAAAAAGAAAAGAAAAAGAAAAAAAAACGAAAACAAGACACAGAAAAACCAACCTACAAATAAATAAACAAAGGGCATGAAAGGGGGGATGGGAGAAGGAAACAGGGAGGCTATATATTGTGTATTTTGATTCTGTCGAACACCTGTTCAAACAAAATAAAATATTAAATTGTGTCTGTGTTGTTATATTTTTGTGCTCATTAACAAAGAGCATCTCGGTGCTAACAGTGCGGCTGGCCATGCTGAACACTGATCTAGCATTGGAAAACAAAAATAAAATGGAGAATAAGGAGAAAAAAGGAACAGGGGGATAAGAAGAAGAAGAAAAGAAGAATGAAAAAAAAAGAAAAAGATGAAGAAGTGATTAAAGAAGCAAGTAGAAGGACAAAAAGAAAGATTTTAAAAAAAAAAAAGAAGAAGAAGAAGAAAATATTCAGTCACGTAAGCGAAGATAGCAAGCAAGCCTACCAGCAAGCTAACAAATGAAATAATTCTCATTTTGTGTTCTTACCGCAGTCTTTGTTTGCATTTGTTTGGTATTGTTAATGTTGTGGTTGTTGTTATTATTGTTGCTGCTGTCGTCGTCGATGTTGTGTATAGTTGCATTGTTGTCGCTGCTGTTGATGATGGTAATGATGCTGATGTTGTGTTTTCGAGAATTATCAATTTGTTCATTTTCAGAAAACAAATGAAACTTAGTCACTCACTCACTCACTCATTCACTCACTCACTCACTCAGCCACGTATTCAATCATTCACACTCAGTCAGTCAGTCATTCACTCACTCACTCACTCACTCACCCAGCCACGTATTCAATTATATTCAATTACTCACTCATTCAGTCAGTCAGTCAGTCACTCACTCACTAATTCACTCACTCAGTCAATCACTCACTTACTTATTCATTCACTCAATCACTCACTTGCTAATTCACTTACCTACTCACTTATTCGGTCACTCAGCACTTATTCACTCATTCACTCACTCACTCACTTACTCCCTCATTTATTCATTTACTCACTCCTTCTCTCGCTCACTCATTTTACTCATTCACTCACCACTTATTCACTCACTCACTCACACTCACTCACTCACTCACTTACTCACTCACCCATTCACTCACTCATTCACCAACTCATTCACTAACTCACTCATTAATTCACTCACTCATTCACTCACTTACTCACCCATTCACTCACATACTCATTTATTCAAACACTATCTGATCTACTCGCTACGTTTTTAGTTAATTCACCGTAATCTCCCATTGCTCAATCACATTAAATAATCTAACGCAACATTGGTGTTGGTCAACCTCCTGCAAATGGATCTATCGTTTAGACTAGAAGATGAGAGACAGACAGACAGACAGACAGACAGACAGACAGACAGACAGACACATACATACCGTTTGTCTATTAAAGTGTGGAAGTGTTATGATGGAATAAGTCTACTGTTACTGTTGCACAGGTACGGTACACCCGTCAAATAATTCTACTCACAACATGCTGATAATCGTCAGGAATTACTTTTTTTTCCTGCTCTCTCTTGAAGAAAAATATTAAAACTTTACGTCATTCGAACAAAGAATTTAATTCTTTTTAAAAATCGTCGACATTATTCAATAAGAGCGTTTTTCCTTTGTTCTATTTTTTTTTAATCTTTATTTTATGCACTAGGATCATAATGTGCTGTCAGCGGGAAATCCTAACTAATTTCTTCAATATTGCGTGGATCTGACTTATTACGTGGAACTTAAAACCTATAACACTCCCAGCATTTCATCATCGCCTTTTCCAGATCGCGCTCCGTTTTGGGTTTCGACCACGTCATAGGTATCCTTATATAAGCGCTTGACAGCGGCTAGACCAGGTAATCATGCCCGCCGTTCGAACATCTACATACGTGTACTTACAAATTCAGTTCTTATATCTTGTTGCCTGAAGAGATCTGACATATACATCTCTGCAAGTAAATATTCTGATAATATAAGGTGAGTTATCTAATGTTTTATTTATTTTTTAAAAATGTGTGATACCATTAATGACATTCCAGTCGTAGTTATATAAACTCTTAGCCCAAACTTGAGTTTACCATCAGAGAAACATTTAGTACTGCAACAGCGCATAAATATAATAAATTCAGTTTTGCTCAGAATGAGGATGCAAGTTTACAATTAAAATTGTGAAAACAAAATATAAACTTTGAATTTAAAATAAACATTTTATTTTTCTCTAATGGAAGTTTTCATTCACTTGCAGAAAAACATAGATTATCCCAACATGGTATGTTATGAATAAAGAAATTAACATATCTTAGAAAATCAATTATATGATTCAAATTGTGAAAACGAAATAGAAAATTTTTCAAGTCGCCTTAGCCTTTTTTTTTTTTTAAAGGAACTGGGACCTCTGTTTTCATTTAAAGAAAGATATATTATTATAACATCCGCACAAATGTCAGTAACAGTGAATGTAAAAAAAATTCATTTTCACATTGTAAGTCTGTGAGTAAAAAATAGATTCGTAGTCATCATAACCGTGCAGATATAGATCTACTAATAATTTATCTAGAATTTAGTATTATAGTTATATATTTATAAGATGTCGCACTTATGTCGCATTCTAACGATGCACTCTCCTTCTTTCTGAACAGTGAACACTATGGATCTGGACAAGCTTTGTGAAACATGGTACAAAAATAGCCATGAAGGAGCATGTAAGTTGATAGTATTGCTTATTTCTTACACTGTGCAATGTTTGGGAATTGGGGGGGGGGGGGGGGTTGGAGGGTGGGGATCTTTTCCTCCCTCTCTTTCTTTTTGTCAAGTAAAAAGAGACAACCTGGAAATAATCCCTTAGGTTTGACCTTCTTGTTCCAATTTCCGTTCTCTTTTCATTCTCAACGAGACAAATGCCACAATAACTACAGGCATGCAGTGGCGTAGAAAGAGGAGTGAGAAAGGGAGGATGAGTGGCCCAGGAGTTAAGTCTTTCGACTCGGGGTAAGAAGTTCGGGTTCGACCTAGCGGTTCCCGGTATTTTGTTCTTGGGAAGGACACATTTTTTGACTCAACCCAGGTGAAAATGGGTACCGGACTATGGATGGTAAATGTTGTTGATAGATTGATATCAAGGAGGTTATATTATTATAATATTATAATAGGTTTAGCTCCTTGGTAAATAGCATTTAAACGCCCAACAGGCAACTGCCTTATATGCTTCCCAAGAAACTGAGAGAGTGTGGATCTTCATTGAGTCTGCCGGAGTAATAATAGATTGTAAAGCGCTTAGAACCTGTGTGGTATAGGGATAAGCGCTTTCTTAATGCTATGCAGTCACTATCATTGTCTTCCTCATGACATATAAGTAGCTTAAAGCAAGTATGCTTTTACCACAATAATATACAATTTTTTTTTTCGTCGTTGTTGATAGCCAAGTTTCCCTCCTGAGGTGACTCACCTAGGGAGACAGTAAATGCTAAAGTCAGCATGTTTTCTCTTTTCCTCTAGCTAGCCAAGGGGTTCTTTTGCATCGCCTCAAACTGAAGGTGAAAAAATGCGACTGGACAGCAATTTCACCAATAACTGAGGGTGAAGGAGCTACTAGAAGAGTGAGTATAAATTTAATTTCAGACATTAAAGTACATATGTACTGACTTGATATAAGCTTATAATGATAGAAAGATGTGTGCAGTGATGATAGGCAGGAACAGACAACTATTGTTGTGAGGCAATCGTCATTGTCAAACGTTTTCAGTCTATCACTGTCTGAATAACATTAAGATTTCATGTTATTCTTTCATCCCCGCAGTCCCATATATTATGTCATCATAGTGTGTTTATATAATTAATATTTTTTTCTCAACTCTCATAACAAATGGTCACTGGATCTGGACCCGATCATTTTGTGTCTAAGATTATCGTCATCCAATAAAATCTTCTATGTCTTTCGATTGAGTAAGAGAGCAAGTGATATATAATAAAACTAGAGAAAAATTTACAAGTTAATGACAATATTAGCGATAGCTCATCCTCATCAAGAACATAACAGACTGTAGCGGACTTAGAATCCGTACTGTATGGAGATAAGGGCTATAATGTTCTCTGTTGTTGCTACTAATATTATTATCATTATTATCATTATTATTTTTATTACCATTAATATAAAATGATTAAAAGAACCAAAGGGGCTGTGTCACTGAAATATTTCAGAGCTAAAAACTATCCTTTTTCAAACTTTAAAATTTTGTTAAACTACGATCAGCAGATAATTAATTGATTGTTATGTTATATCCCTAGGTAAATGTCAGAAATATAACTACTGACAAGGACATCTCAGGACATCTGCAGACTACTAAAGAATCAAAGATGGAGTGCGACGTCAACTTGGAATCAGGTGCAATCACAGGTAATAACCTCCCTGAAATATAATTAATTTTTTTTTTTGTATGGTACTCTAAAATAATATATGTAGGCTTATATATATCATTTATTAATCTGATCTATCAAAAATATCAGTCATATTTTGTGTGATCACTCAAGTCATTGCTTTTGCAGGGCTTACAAAGAGAATGAAATTGCCACTGCCAGATGAGCTGCATGACGAGCTGGGGGAAAACATTAAAATCGAGACTGGTCAGCCAACAAAGGGACCGGTAGATACCATGACAATCACCACCGTTAGTGGACATGATATTCGTGCCAGAGAACCTGCAGCCTCAGCTACTATCAAATGCAGTACAGGGGAATACCAAGGTATTTTACCGTCCCAATATCCGCACATTCATCTTTGTTACTTGTAGTGTTCTTTTGATTTTTGAAACTGCTCTTATTTTCTTGCTACATCAGCTCCTCAGCTGTTTTCTGTCGTAAATGAGAATGAGAATTAAGTTACAAATTCTTTTGCCAGCTAGACTGTCTTTCATCACTGGCTAAGAATCGTTAAATTTTATAAATTACTTTAATGAGTAATGATTCTCATCGTTGTATGACTTAACCTGCTTATAGAGAGTATAACATTATTGAGAATAGGTTCTTTGTACTATGCAGTTAAAAAAAATAGCCTCTCAATTCTAGCATACTTTTTTTCCATTAGGTTCTGTTGTCACAAATTTTGTGTTCTCATGTCAAAATATTATTGTCAGATATGGATATAAAATAACAAGTTCTTGTGTAAAGATTGTTCCAACAATAACAACATGATACACGTACAAAGTAATTCCATTATGTAGTCAGCTTTTAAATAAGAAAACAATAGAACCATATAAGTGTGAAGGGAACAGAGGTGAGAATGACACCAGTCCAGACAATTTATTTGAATATCGTATTCGAGTTTGTGTTTGAAAAGACAATTATAGTTCTAAGGATATAAGTACAAATTTGTCTGTGGGTAGTGGCTAGCTTACACGTTTCTCGTGCTCTGAAGCTGAAACTCGTCATGGAAGGCGCATTTGCAAATCAAGAAATTGATACGTCCAAAAAAAAAGATGCACGGGGGTCCTTAGGGATTGAGAGCCCTGATGATTCACGCTTCTTTCTTTTTACCAGTTGAAGATTCTTGTTTTGATAATATCCATCTTCCTCTATCGATGCAGGTGTCTGATTTGTGTTTGGGTCGTGACAAAGCTGACTGCCGTCTGCTCTTTGACATTGTCCATTCATTTCTTCTTCTGTTAACCTCTCCTTTTAATTTCTTTTACTATGCCCTAGAGACTAGGCCTTGGATCTCGTAACTTAGCCGAAGCATTGAAATACTCTCCTGTTCACAATGGTCAGAAGTTCTTCATGTGGTAGGCCTACTTAAGTTTTCAATGTTTGTTTGTTTATTTATTTATTTATTTATTTTACAGGGAAATTTCAGGCTACGGTATTCTTGAAGGGAAAAGTCATTTTTAGAGAAGCAGATGGCAGACCACTGGAACAAGAAGTCTCGGAGATCATGCAAGATATACCCAGAGATCACCTTCAGGCCGCACTCCCTGGCCTAACGTTCCAAGGAAATGAAGTGATCTGGACAATGACTGGCCATTCTGAGTTTACCTGGGATTTTGAGCAAACTGTCGAATGGCACGACGAAGACCCAAATACCACAAAGAAATAATTGTGTCGCTAAGACGAAATGCATTAATTCACTATTTTCACTTTTCCTTCTTTATATTTCTTGTACTCCTCCGAGCAATGGTAATAGTTCAGTCGTATTCACTAAGAATTATAATCCATTATTATGTTGCTATACCTTTTCTCTTTCACTTATCGAAAGTTGCCGTACCTTTAAAAAGTCGTTCATAAAGATATTAATTCCGAAACCAAATAATTAGTTTTGGAAACACATTCAGTGGCTCATCTCTTTAACTGAATAAAAGGATTTTTTTTTTAAAAATGTCTAGGAAGGAAGCGTTTACTTCTGATACTCCTCATTACAGAAAAAAAAAGATTTCACCAAGGCTTCAAGCCAGACTTTATGCATTGATGTGGAAATGAATATTTTCATTGGTAAACAATGACTGATTATTATCAATAGTATGACTGTAATCATGAATGGAGACCTTTTTCTCATATAAATCCGCTGTAGCTTACCATTCTCGATATTTTTTTAAATCGATTAGACGCCTTGAATTTGTCTCTCATAATGAATTCTATAAGCATACATCAATCCATCCCCCCTCTTACTGACTGACTGACTGACTGACTCACTCACTCACTGACTCACTCACTCACTCACTCACTCACTCATTCACTCACTCACTCACTCACTCACTCACTCACTCACTCACTCATTTACCACTCATTCACTCACTCACTCACTCTAAGTTAGTTCAACAAATCTTTTGTTGAGTTAAGGGAGGTTGGTGAAAAGCAATGTCCACTGACAACAAAATTGAATCTCTTTTATCATTGACAATAATACCCATCTCCTCAGAACCGACGCACATAAGTGTACTTGCCAGAATTATTCAATATATTTTTTAATATCTTGTTCTGCTTTTGTAGATGAAATTGTTTGTGGATATCGATTTTTTAAAAAATCTTGAACATTTTTATTTATCATTTTTTATTTTACATTTTTTTTATTTGTCGCCGAACTGCAATAGCTTAAAAAAAATATGGTGTATCATCATTAAAAAAAATAATAATAATAATAATCCTGATCTATATTGATTTGAATGACAGGCAAAATTTACTTGCTAATTAAGAAATATCTGTATGAATTTTTTCTATCTGTTTGAAATTTATATTGCTATTTAACTACCAACTTCTTCCAAAACGGAAAAACATCATACACTTTGTTGAAACGCAGCACTTTCAGAGTGATTGATTTTGTCCAAATTTTGTCGATCAACCTGAATTTGAATCAATATTAAACGTATGATAAGCCGTAGATCTATTCTCTCCTTTGAATGAAATAGTTTTATGCTAGCATTTAGTTGGTTTAACAGACTCCTGATATGTCTTCAACTCGGCAGTCTTCACAAACCCAAAATAATAATTCCGTAATGGGAAATTTGAGTCGATATCAAAACAGGTCTATACTTCGATGTAGTTATGGAGATTTGATGAAAATTGTCAAAAATATATTAGTCACTTGCTTTGCTTTTAGTTGCTGCAGTTGTTCTTGTTGTTATTGTTGTTGTTGTTCTTCTTCTTAAAAAAATACAAAAAGAAAAAAGAATAAACAGTTATTTAGTATCAGATTCAGATGTTTTAGCTTTCTTTCTTGTGGAACCATTTCTGTTTGTGATATTGAGAGTGTTTACATCTTTCATTTTATTTAGCCAAACAAACCAAAAACAAATAAACAAACACACAAAGGAAACGGACAAATCAGTAAACAAACAACGCACAAATCAAAGACTAAAACGAAACAAAATGCTGAGCATTCTTATACATGTAGCATAGCCATGGAAAGGTGGCGTCTTCCAGTATTAGTTCAAGTTCTTCGTTTTTCAACAGCTAAGGGACCATATGCATTTTACTACAACAAAACAGAGGAAGCGAAACCATTTATAGCTTTTAGACTAAATGTAACTTGTTCAAGGCTTAAATCATGTCTCACATAATTATCTTCCAAGGCGTTCAAAGGAATACCATCGTCACTAAAATCAATGCCCCAACAGTTACTGCCATCGTAACATTAAATCTATTTCAGTCCAGGGGAAATAGAAGAATTTATTTTCACAGATCTCAAAACATCCATTACTTTTTTTTTTTTTTGATTGTTAATTAAAAGTAAGCTTACAATGGGGAAAAGAATAAATTAAAGTTTTTAAAAAATATGAAATGAAATTTAAAAGAATAACTTAAATGAACAAAAACAATGAAAATGGAGTAAAATAAAATAAAACAACCTAAAAAAAATAAAATAAAATGTACTAACTGAACTAAACTAGATAAATAATAAATCATCTAACACACCAGTGGTCTTCCACACCAGTCTCTTCACATATTGCCTTACGCTTGTTCTTTATGTAAGAAAACTTCCTAATGCAGCAGTAATAGACGACTAGCCCCACAGAGAGGCAAACAACTAACAAAAAATCTACCCTCCCATCTAATATACAGTTTATACACAAACAAAAGTGAACAAGAAAACTGAATGATTTGTTGTACAATTTCTAGTACACCAAAGCTTCATGTTATTCAAACTTCTTAATAAGGCGATATAGGGGTAGATCTTTCAAGTTCTGGAGTTGTTTTTTGTTGTTTGTGTGTGTGTGTGTGTGTGTATTATTTAAATATTAGTTTGATTTAATTAACCACTATTTGTTCTAACCTTAATTTCATTTGGGAGGCTCACTAGCAGTAACATTATGCCAGCAACCAAATCTATCACAATGAAATCCCACCCACATTAATTCCATCTATGGAACCAATATGACGTCAAAGGTCATGAAAAATATAGCCTAGTAATTATAATTTTTAAACTGTAAATGAAATTTCTTGTAAGAAAATTAAATTACCCACTAAATTTAATAAATGAAAAAGAGGTATGGATGAAAGGCACAAATTAACTAAAAAAGCAGAATGATTCTATTATAGAGATGGTAGACGACGGTCTCTGAATTAAAAAAAAAAAAGGCGACTAATAATCCCGATTTGTCATGAGCCCATTTTCATTTCTTATGTAAACAAACAAACAAACAACAAACAAATAAACAAATAAATCGATAGATTTATAAACACATTCACATACATAATAAAGGAATAAATAAATAACTATTTTTAAAAGGTGACCAAAAGTAAATAAATCTAATTGTTCTAAAAGGTGACCCAAATCCGTAAATATTGACTCACAGATTTATGAAGTAGGCCATTTATATTAATAAAAGAAATACAAATTACATCACATAAACAATATTGTATAATCAGACGAAACAGAGTAGTTACAATGATCTCAAAACAGTGGCTCTTTGGTCCAGTTCCTACACTGGCTTATGAACAAAGGTCTGAAACTTAATGGGATGCTCAGCAGATCTTTATCCATAATAGCTCACGAACATGTTAGAGAAAAAAAAAAGTCGGGAAAATACACAAACATGCACACAGACAGACAGTCACATAGAAACATACACACGTAGACACGCTACACAGAGACGTGGCAGTGATTTCTGGCTTAATCCAATGTCCATTATCGACCCAAGCTAGTAAAACTACTAGTATTACTCTCGAAGAGAATGAAATTACAATAGGACCTGGGCGCAGCCCAATAACTAATATGTTCTGAAACCAAAGAAAAGTAAGTTTCAGGATTTCGCCTGAAGTTTCACCACTTAAGTAATAATCCACAAGAGAGGCTAGAATAGAGAAAATGGATAAAAATGTCAGGCAGTTTTGTTGTTGATGTTTGTTTGTTTTTCTTTCATTTGTTTGTATGTTTTCATGATAGATCCCCTTTGCATCGTTTTGTGCTCATATGTTAGCAGTGACTCTTACGCTTCTTTGATTTAACAATGTGAACTGTCACGTGATAGACGTACTTAACGTTTTGTTGTTGTTGTTGTTGTTGTTTACTTGAGGAAATAATCAATACAATATGAAATGTCATCATAATCGCAAGAAACTGGGCAACAAAAATAGAAAGGATTAACTTTCCAGTCGTTTTGATAGAAAGGATCCGATATATTGCTCTATTGTTTAAAGTCCGATTTCAACTGTCACATGGCCAAGCGTCCAAGATCATGGAGATTTAGTACGAGTCCACTGAATTAAACAATCGTAGTTTTTTTTGGAATTACGAATAATTGATTTGTCTACGGTATTCGCTACCTACATATTTATGGGCAAATATAATCCTTTTTTTTTTTTTTTCATTTTTCCCCCGCACGACTGTCTGACCATCAGTATGAGGTCCATTTGTCATTTCACAAACCGGATATTTATTTTTTTTTAAAAATGAAATAAAATAAGTTCGCACTGGGCAAAATTAAAGAAAAATATGCATACACTTGTAAGCCACCAAAAGCTTAACTATCATCACAAGTTTACTAAATTATGTATGTTATCCTTCAATTTTTAGAACAGTATTATTCGAGCCTTAAGTGTGTGGCCAGTTTGGTCAGGAGAAATCTGAGTAGTAACAGCGCAGACTTCTTCCATTCTTGACCCAATTTCGACCGCCAAGAATTTTTAAGCGTACATTATGCATACACGACACTTGCGAATAATCTTTTTTTTATCGGAAAAGGCCAGATGTCCGGCTACCCTCCGCAAGAAATTGGGGGACTACTGCGTCATTGAAAAGATAATTATCTTTTCTCGTTCCACAGTAGCTTTGTAACACTCATTGTTCCATTTTCTACCAAAATAGATCTAATGCACAATATTTACGCTTACAATCTTTGTACAACAGAAATAGATACTATTCTGACAAACTGATACTGATATTATGATCAGACTTTTATTACTTATCCTATGACACGTTCTGAAATTTTCCGCAGTTTAAAAATAGTTCATTACATGTGCGAGCCTAACATCACCCTCACAAACAGACGTTGGATGTCTGCGCATGTTGGAAACACATCACGTGAGAGAGCTGGCCACGTCACAATCAGTAGATATAAGGACGGACGTTTCACCAACTAACTAACTGCTTGTACAAATCTGTGAAAAATTTATGGAATATACATTTTTCAGCTCTATTTGAATCAGGTAAATCTATAAGAAGCACTACGTTCACTTCCTCTTTGGATATCATTAATGACAATCTTTGGATCTAGTGACAAACCTTAACAGATTAAGTTTTTTTCTCTTTCATATACAAAGTGTGTTTTACTTGTTCTCCATGTTTACTTTATTATTTATTTACTTTTTCTTTTACCATAATTTTACCATAATTGCAGATTGACAAAACATGAAAATTAGAGTATTATGGGAAAAGTTACGCCATATTTTGACATGGGCATGGAGCGCAGGTATCGACATAGATCGAACCAGTTACCGACCAGTGGCTCCTGTTTAGAACAACACATTTACAGCTCTTCCAACTAAGCCGCGGGTAATTAGAAAATAATAGATCATCTCAGCAATTCCTTCAAATTATCATTCCAATTTCAAAGTATCTCAAAACTTTTACTCTCACCGTTTCTCGTCCCAAAACTTTTTTTTTTTTTTTTTCGAAAACAGCAAAATCTTGATTCCCGAGCAACAGGATTAGACCTAATATTTTGTTACAAGCCAACAGAAACATCTTGCAATCATTACTAAATGCTAAAAAGGAACACTCATGAAATCTTTGATGAATATAACAATCGTCTTTGACAGAAATAGCTTGATTCTCAGTATTTCACCGACCGTTCACCATCTCAATACAAGTCAACACAAACACATGCGCGCGCTCGCGCGCACATACATACACACGCAGAGAGGGAAAAAACACCAAATATTTACCAAACCCTTATAAAATATGTGGCAAAAAAAACAAACAAACAAAATAATAATAATAATTTACTTCATCCTGAGTGGAAAGAAAGATATACGGAGCTGCTTGACATGTATATTTTTCGATACAAGTTCTTGACGAGGTGCATCCTGATCTATCATGATAAATTTCAAAACTCATCCTGACATGTTTCACCGCCCCCTTTCCATCTTTATATTTCGATTATTCTCGTACTGATGTCATCTTCGTATGACAGCTCCAGATTCTGCGAGGTGAAAGATATATTATACTAATGTGTGTAGCTGGGCTAAATAATACTTCTTTTATTAAATTGCAATTTTTGTGGAGACGATCCCATCTTAAAATGCTATGAAGATGGAGCCTATTTTTTACTTGTGTCTCCTTTTGTTTGAATCGGTTTGGCGATGAAGATGAAAATTTAACGATTTTGTGCAGCAGCCTACATTTATGGTGGTTATGTGAAACAGTATAGCATGTCATAATATTGTGTTAAGCATGAGAAAGCTTAATTCACTCCGACTCATTCACTATCTTAAACATGTCCTTTACAAGACAGCCTCAATGAAAAACCTACCTGCACATAATAGCAATCAGAGGGTTGCCGTGGCCATTTGGTTTGGCGTCTGCTCCGTGGTGAAAACAGCTCACGTCATGAGGTTGGGGCATCGATTCGAGGGTCCTCCCATAGGAGGATAGAAGGATATGAAGGCCGAAACCTACATTTTTTTTTTCAGTGACTCGGCGATCCCCTGGCTTCTCTGGGTAGGGAAGCCCTATGTTTAGCCTTCTCGGATAAGAGCGAATATATTTCGGAGGGCCCGTGTGTACGTTCCGCACATTAAAGAATCTTTGGCAGTTCAAAATCGATGTAGACGGAGTCCCGTCGTCCGGACAAAATTTCCAAATTCCAGATTTCTACCCACACAAACAAAAAAGTAGGTAGTCACTTAAAGCCGAGATAATCCTACTTTCTCAGGATTAAAACAACAGTATCAATCCTTCACTTCTTTTAATTTTTTTTCTTCTTTTAACCACGCAGTACTAACAGCTAACGAAAAAAAAAAAAAGAGCTAATTTAGAACGTAAACAATAAAGTTGATTGACAAAAAATATGAATACATCAACTAAGCTTAAAAGGAACTAAAGTTTGAGTGATGAAAAGAACGACGGCTTTGAATTTGTGATGGTCATATTAAAACCCAAGACACAACACAGCTTACTAAGAGAAGCAGCCGAAAAACTGAGCAATATATGACTATGCACTGGGATTTTAGGAAAATCACATCATTATAAATGTATTGTCATAACTATTGTACTGTAATGTGATTCAGTGCCAGCTTATATTTTATTAACAAGTCTGTTGATTCGTTGAAGGATCATGCCAGAAGGCCTTGAATTTATTACAGCTCGTAAAGATAATTAGCAAATAAATCAAACTAGTATCCAGTCGTATAATCCTGTGCAGACCTACAAAGAAATGTAAACATTTTACCCATGTATTCCACAGAACTGTAGTTAAAGGATAATGGCTATTAACCTGGAAGACCTTTGCAAAGAATGGCACGAACAGTTTGCTGAATCAGACCTCGATTACCAGGATGGCTATGACGATGATGAAGGTAAATTCATCAACAATTTTCACGTTCGTTAAGAAAAGAAGATCATATTTCCATAGTTTTACAAATCTGGGCAAAGTAACTCTAGTCTCGAAATAATTTTCGAAATATGGTTCATTGAAGTGTTTTCAAAAACGAGGTTTAAGTACATTAGTACTGAAACAATACACATGGGAAATTGTGCTCAGAATCGCCGACTGAAAAAAAAAGAAATGAACGCATAAATAAAAACTGAATGAAGATTTATTAACCTCTGACAGAAGTTACCAACTCAAACATCAACTTGAGATTGGTGAAACCTTACGTGGCTAACGGACAGCAGTGGCTGGAGATGGGATCAGACCCACAGATCTGGGGGCCGGAGAGAAAGGTAAGGTCACACTGAACATTGCTGTTTAATGACTTTGAATTTTGCTTTTTTTTTTTTTTTCTACAGAAGGGAGTGATGGTTGGATTTGGAAATGGAGGGAAGGAGGAGGGGAGGGGGGAGGAGGGACTTGATTATTCCATGTCTTGCCATCTATTCATTCTTATATACAAGAAAACCTGTTTCTCCCCTACTTCTCTGTTAACAAATTTTAATATCTTAGTAACCGTTATGTCTTTCTTTCTCTGTCTCTCTCTCTCTCTCTCTCTCTTTTTTATTTTTTACTTGTAGGAGGATTTCGATGTCGTTAGTTCTCTATCATGTAATGAGCATATCCTTTCCAAAGAAGATTTTGTCAAAAACACCATTTTTTTGTAAAGGAACAATTTACTCTGTATCCCATGAACTTGGTTTCCTCAGTCGGGGCATTGGACACAATAGCGGTGGGCAAATGGCAAAGCATAGTCATGGTCTGTAAGAGTTAAATATACCCTGTTTCAAGTCATCGTGCATTCTAATTATTGCAGTTCAAATACTAAAACAAATTAATCAAGTAATTATGAGAAAGGTAAAGATGTCACATGTCCCTAAAACAATCCAATTTAAACGGGAGCGTTGCGCTCAATCCCATGTTCCGTCAGCAGTGTAAAACTCCAATACAGATTTAAACACAACATTTCAATCATTGAAATATAAGCACACACTTTATTTCTGCTCTCTATTAATTCTAAGTATCCAATTTTACATACTTTAGATGAATCAGATATAACTCAGTCTCGGGAAGAGGCGGCGGGGGAAGGGGACTGTCAATTGTCCTTATAGTTTGAACGGAAAATTTTGTCTCATCCCATATTTCATCAGCAATAAAACACCTTTTCTGCAGGCTGCATAGAAATACACAAAACAAAACAAAACAGAACAAAAGAGCAAGATCGTGGGAATATTTGGTAAAAGAACCACGCTTGCATTATATGACAGAGCAAGACGAAGAAAGGATAGAAATTTACAGACCAAGTAGAGCTTGGTAAAAAATTACTAACATTTTGGCATCCCTTTCCCTTCATAGGAGAAGTTTCCAGGGAGAAGAAAAAATATATTGTTCTGTCAAAGTGCTTTAGATTTGTTCGCAGCACCCATATTCTTTGGTTTGGACATTCACACAGTGAAATATTATAGTTCTACTTTCTTGATGATAGAGAACCAAGAAACAATTCGTAGCTAGGTCTGAAGGAAACGTCAATTTTGTATTCCCTGTCTCTCTCAGTTCTGTGCTCTGCCTAATATATCAGTTTTGGTCTCACTAAGCGTTTCTGTATTTATCTCTCATTGTCAGTCGCCTTTTTACTATATCTGTCTACAGAGATTTTTTTCCCTCGTGTCTGATTGTCCGTCGCGCTCTTACTTTGTCGATCTTTCTTGCCGTTAGTCTGTCTCTAGTTGTGTTTATCCCTCTCGCTGTGTTTATCGATCGTCTTAATGTCTCTGTGCTCCCAGATCAGTTACTCTTCTTCTCCCTCTCTCCTACACAATACCTCTCTCTCTTTCTTTCTTTCTCAGTCTCTTTGTCTCTCAAGCATTATTTTCTTTGCAACTGTCTCTTTGTATCTGTCTTTGTCTGCACGTCATCCTCTCTTTTTCCACTCACTCTTTGATCTTTCTTTCTCTCGCCCTCTGCCCCTTAGCCCCTCTTTATCACTCGCTCTCTGTCTGCTACTGTTTTTGTCTTCCTCTTTTTCTCTCTTCTCGCTCTCCGTCACTCTCTTCTTCTTTCTCTCACTGGCCAATTTTCTCTGTCTCTCTGTCTCTATATCTGTCTGCCTGCCTGTCTGTCTGTCTGTCTCTATATCTGTCTGCCTGTCTGTCGGTCTGTCTCTCTCTCTCTCTCTATCACGACCAAGGAGGCATGTAACTATATCTACTGTACATCATCTGTTACCGTATTTTCTCTGACATGTTAGCTCACAATGGTGAGCAAATCATACGACAGTTACGGCTCGGAGGCCACGGGACACCTCAGTGCCACCAAGGAGAGTGAATTGTTATCTTCAGTGACTATCTTGAAAGGCGTTGTTCAAGGTCAGTTATCTGATGTAATGTATCTATATCGAAAGATAGATAGATAGATAGATAGATAGATAGATAGATAGATAGATAGATAGATAGATAGATAGATAGATAGATAG
>JBCEWB010806788.1:0-16334 GCA_039654565.1 Peronia peronii | reverse complement strand
GCTTATTTTTCTTACTTGTATCACATGACCTATAGGATTTTCTCTTATTTGGCAATGGGTCATATATATATATATAAAATTATAGATTTTATCATCTTAAATGGGCATTTCAGTTGTTAAGCACATACAATGAAAAAAAAAAGTGCTCTGTGGAAATCCATCCTTACGTGTAATGCACTGTTTAAATTCAGAGATTTTTGTAAATATGTTAGTCTCCTTAGTATCATGATCAGTTGATGATACACTGCGCCTAAGGCTGATATTACTGAAAATCGATATATTGCTATGCAGACATTCCATAGAGTGAGAGAACAGATAATGTGAGCCTGAAATACCACACTTTTTTTTTTTTAAATCGTCGCTATTTTTTTTTGGTCAAAAATGAATTCATTTTATTCTTTTTTTTTTTTTTTTTCTGTATTCACTGTTGTTTTTGCTCTTTCAATAACTTTATTCCAGCCTTGCAAAATGAAACATGTAAATGGCACTTTCTAATACAAAAAAAACAAGAGTTACTTGCCTTTGTTACTTTTATTGCATTTTATACTTCTCCCAGTCTCATCTATATTTAGTAAATACAGTCGAGTCCACTCAAACTGAACTCTGATAAAACAAATGTCTGATAAATCAAATAAAAACAAAACAATAGATTTTTTTTGCTCTTTGCTCATATTAAATGCCTCTTGCATAAATCGAAGCCATTGCCATGAGTTTGCTTTAAATCGAACCGGTCAGCGCCACCTCAAAGATAAAAATCGGCTGATGTCATATCCACGTGGTTCCACCAAGGCGGATGCGGGCAGTTTGAACAGAAAAGAAACAGCGTCGCGGATGGGGCGAGAGGGGTTAGACAATGTATTGTGCCTTGCGCACAGCGTAAATAGGCCATGTGTTGGGAGGGGGGGGGGGGAGATCAACAGGGCCAGCGCTGCCGCCAATCGCTCAACAATCAAGCATCCTAGCAGAACCTATAGTGCAGGTATATCCCCCGTAAATGTGGTACATGTGTTAGATCTACATGTATTACGAAGTGTGTAGGTTACACTATAATAGACCGCTGCGCCGGTGTCATGATGTTGGTTCTTGTACCGTGACGGAATAGGCCAGATTCTACATCGTGCTAGTTTTTTTTCACTTGTGGTTGACTCGCTTATATCCTCACAGAGTATGTGATGGCTTGGCTTCCGTTAACTGTTTCAGAGTTAAAACTTTATTTCAGGGGTAAAACTTACTCAGCTGCCCTTTTTAGGACTAAAGCATTAACAGTCCTTTTCAGGGTGAAACCTACTCATCAACAGTTCTTTTCATGGCTAAAACTAACACCATTCTACCTCTAATTTTTCTTTACGATACTTTTGCTTTCAACGCAGCCCTTATTAGGGCTAACAATCCAATTATACAAGATGGCTTGAATTTAAGATTAACACAAAGTTCGGGAGCCATAGCAAGATTTCTTTATAAAGGGAAATAATCCTGGAATAAAATAAAATAGTGCCTCGTGTCATTCGAGAATTGCACACACACACACACACCCCCACCCCCATTAAAAACTGGAAGACGAACTCGCTTTAATCGAACCCATTTAGTTGGTCCTGGCAGATTCGATCTAAATGGACTCGACTGTATATTCCATTTACTTGAAACATGCATTTTTAAAGGAGATATCTTTCTGGAATGCAAGCATGGCTTGATATTATTAATTCATTTGCATGTCCCCTTTTTCTTGTTATCTCAGTTTCTGCATATTAAATTGAGAAAATTCTCAAGATCTTCATCTTGCCTAGGCATAAGAAAACAGATTGAATTAATTAATTAGCATGCATCTGATTTAAACTTGGTATATTCTGTGTTTAGGGTAGAAGGATGGAGGGAAAACAAATCAACCTTCATTGTCTTCGATCTAATGCTAAAAAACATGCATTATAAGAGGGCATAGTCACTCTGAACTGACTTGGTATTTAAATTTCATTGGAATCACTCGAAGCTTAGATTTACATTCTTGAATTTTTTATAAGAAGATCTGTTTAGATGCAGTTTTGCTGTTGTTAAGTAATTTGTTTATGTCGTCGAAAATTTCATGTCTTGACTCAAAATAGTGATAACACATTTTGCATTTGAGAAGAGGAAGTGGGATTGAAATGGGGAGAGGAAGGAGGGTGACAAGATGACAAGAGGAGACTGGTAGGGTGAAAAGAGGAGGCTGATGGCAGGACTAGAACTAAAGATGCAACATTTTTTGATGACTCACACTAAATGTATGATAATCGTTAAGACCACATTGATTATGCTGCACTCTTTTCTTCCTGTATTCTTTTTGTATTTCTCCTTGCATTTGTTGAAACTAAGCTGTGTGTTCCAAGTAGGATTATTTATGAAATACATCTTTGTTTATATTGTTTATATTTACCATCCATTGAACAAATTTCAGTGTATATTATATGATGTGTGTTTGTACAATATGAAATGAGCATAATTCTGAATCCTTACCAGTAAGGTACCAAGCATATTGTATGTAATTGTCATGTTCTTATGTGTATGTTTGTATGTACACTTTTTTTATATTGAAGCATAAGAATTTGATTAAAATGACCACTTTTTCCCCTACAAAACTGATATCAGATTTACAGAACTTTTAATTTTGATGGTTAATTTATCAGTAGTTTTTGCATTTTTTTTTAGGAAGCAAAATTTTTGACTTGAAGTTCTTAAGATATTGAGCATTTTTTTTTTTTTAATGGATTTTTGCTTTAGCAAAACTGCACAAGTCAGTTAAATTTATAAATTTTCAAATATTATTATATAACTTGCTTTTAAGTGACAAGCAGAAGAAGAAGTCACATCTTTTCAAAATTCAGTCTATAGTTCTTAAACTTGAAATGCATGATAAAGACTTTCTGAACTACATCACCAAATTCAGTTTTGTGAACAGTCATCAAATAAGATTTTTATTTTTATTTAGTATTATGCTATGCAGGTCAGATTATGTCATTGCCTTTCAATGTCACAGGTGTATATTTTACTGTTTTTGAAGATGTATTTCAAATGTCTTGTCATTTTGATTCTCAATTTTTATACCTACAACTTTGGAGGATTGTAAATAAATTACTATGATTGTAAATATATGTGTCTTTTTTTTTGTTTATTAAATTTCCTTTTAATGTTGTTCTTTAAATACTGTGAATGGAGTTTTTCAGGCCAAAATACAAACCGTTTCATTGCCTGTTGAAATCTTGTGATGGATTTGGATGATATCAGTGTCTTATTCTGTTGGCAAACACTGAGTGCAAAGTGACTTTCTTTATAAATTATATTGTTACAGAATCATTTTATACACACCTGCATTGTGCATGTTTCACTTCTGGTTGACACTAAGCTATATATAAAGATGAGATAGTGATCTTATTCCCACAGGATATCTAGCATTAATTTTAAGATAATCACTTAGTATTTGACTTCTAAATACATTTACATGATAGTCAATTTTCGGCATGATTGTAAATGTAATTAATTTAGGCACAGTCAATATGATATGGTCTGTGGATATTTAGTATGATGTAACAATTTCCAGGACATTTTATTAACTTTTCTAGCATATTTGATATAGAAGCATTTGATGTTTTGAAAAGCTTTCGTTTTACAATGCCCCATGAAGCAGTTGTGATCACTTGTTTTACTGCCAAGATTTCAGTATGTTTAACTAGAAAAAATTGAATATTAAATAATCCAAGGACTTTGATTGCCTGGCATAAAAATTTTGGTTGCTTATTTTGTTTTTGAAAGTGTTTTTCAAGGAAGGGGTTTGCTGGATCTAAAACCAAAAGAACCACCACAGGTTTTGAAAGATAAAGAGAAAGGTAGGAGGTACTGTAAATTCATGAATATTTTACCATGTGAAAACGGATCACAAAAATCATGGCTGAACAAGTTCAGAAATCTTACCTGAAAGAGGAAAGAAAGTCCATATAATTTCTATGAGGATAGTGTTATGCATTCCTAGTCATTTGATATGTAGCTAAGGATTTGTTTTCTAAGAAAACTATTTTCTTGCTTTATTTTACATTGTGACAAGGTTAGAAAAGAGAGGGATTAGAATTAATTACCTGTAGTTTAAATAAACGCAGTCAGACGGATATATATCTGACATTTGCTCTTAAATGCTCATGTTATTTTGGAACTAATAGTAGTAGCTCTTGTATACATATAGCATGTTAAGTAAAATGATGTTGCTGCATGTAATTTGATCTAGACATTTTTACAAACATTTTACATTCAACTCTGAAGGATTCATTAAATCTTTTGTATATATATAAAGCAGTTAATGATGAAATGATGTGAATTTATGTCCTTGATCAGTCTCATATATTCTTTAATTTTATATTTTTGTTTTTATTTTTTGCTTATTTTGTATACTTCTCAGGCCAATTTTTATCCATGGTTGATAGCTGTGCATCTGTTGGTATTGTCCCTTAAGTTTTACATTATTTATTGCTGTTCATCTCAAAATTGCATTCTCATGAACGGATATTTCCTGCTGATTTGGTATAATGGATTTACATCACAAAATAATAAATGAATACAAGACATAGAATTGCTGTCTGTCACCACATTTTGTCTTTCTTGATCTTTCACTTAGCTTGTCTTGTAAATCGGCGTAGTTACGTTATATTTGATAAACAATATTGGCATGAGTAGAGGGTGGCAGTCAAGAGCACTTTAAACCATGAAGTCTTTCCATTTTCCTGTCATTGTGGACTGATTGTTTGTTTGTCCTGTCAGAAAATTTGAAATTCTCATTCTTCCATTGTGAACAATTGATCACCCTAAGTACACATGTATTTTGATGATACATGTATAATCATGTAGAACTAAACAAAGATAAACTGTCAGTCATTACTTGCCACAAAATACATCTTTAAATTTGTTGAATTCTCCCCCCACCCCCATATTGATTGGGCAAATAAAATTGCCAGCATGTGAAATTGTTTTGCATCTGTCATTTTCCTTTAGTTTTATAGTGAAGAAGCGCTCAATTGTACTTTCTTTCTTTTTTGTTTAAGTCATTTTTCTTTTAAGTCTGAAACATATCAATTTCATTGTCCCTTTTTGTGAGTAAATTTGCAATAAAAAAAGTACGTGATGATTTAATTCTGTCTTGTTGCTGAATTTATTTTGGCATAGAAATAAAGTGCTGAGATTTTGCTGTATGGGAGAGCAGATGATACATGTTGTATTAGGTCGAAAAATTCTTGAAATTATAGCATAGAAGTACAGCTGTCCAGTGAATACGCAGTGATTTCTGTTCTAAGACTGTTTTGAGACAGCAAGCTAGAATAACTAATCTTGTCAAAACAGTGCGAACAGAATCTTAGTAGTCATCTGAACTTTGTATCAGTGAGGAAACAGCACAGATGAGGTCTGTTCACATGTGAGAAGAGTGCATGGGTTTCTATGATGCATCACATTACATGTACATTGTACCTTTTTTTTTTTTTTTTTTCAAAACTTATAGAACCACCCCATATCAGATATATGTAGGCTTATGTCTTAATTCAGTGGGTTCATGAAATAAAAGGTTCACCATGTTGAAGAAAAATTTATGAGATTCAGAAAAACATGTTTGCTCAGTTTTGAAAAGATTAAAAAAAAGGAGCCCCTTGAAAGTATTGTGTCTAGAACCAAGAGAGACTAACACTGGCAAATACATTACCTTTAACAAGATGACTGATGTCCATTACTTTTTCATTTTATTCTGTTATGGAGGGATTATTCAGAAACAAGCAGTCAGTTTTGGAATATCAGTTTTAATCCAATTTCTCAAGTGTATTCATAATTGTGATCGTTGCATTAATGTTGGACCATATTAAGATAGTAGGTCTTATATTATTATGATCATAATTGCCCGATTACTGTAGTCAATTATTATAAAAAGATCTTCAGACAATAAGGAAAAAGGCAAAGGGCAAAAAGCAGTGATGTGGAAGATGGTATGCCCGAAAGTGGAGATGTAACTCTGTGCGATCTAGCCAAAATTTTCTACTGTTCTAGTTCTAGTTCTATCAATCATTCAATGGGATCATTTTCTATTACAGTATGTGTTGTAAGTGCATAAGAATTATTTACAATATGAACGTTAGGGTCAAGTATTTTAAAGCCTTTCAGTCCTAGTATGAATATAATCCCCATAGTCTTTTAGCCATAAGTTCACAAGTTCACACACTTTTGTTGCTGATGTAGATCAAGTGCATTAATTTTTGCTTGCAGCCCAAAAATATCTCTATTATAAAGCCTGTAGTAGCGCTTGCTGTAATTATTATGTGTAGTTAATACTTCAAAAATGACAAGGGAGATACAATTTAAATGAATCTGAAAAGACAGCCATGCAGTTATTAAAGTTTTATTCGGGTAATCTTTTAAAACTGTTCAAAGTTAGTCTCACATCTAAGCGGGCATGGAAGGAGGGGAAGGGATGGGGGAGAGGAGGAGATCAATTCTGCCGTTATTTTTGGCAGTATATATATGCAGTTAAAATAACCAGCATATATTGTATTTTTAAAAATGACAGCAGAATTATGTCTCTCAGTTGGCTTTCATTTTCATCATGATGTGAGGCAGGCTAGATTTGAGTATCCATACGGAAACCGGAACTACATACTATGTGGCCAAATAAAATTGGCTATGGCTCTGCGTATTTAAACAGACACCTATTTCTGTTTCTTTTCACGAATGTGCAAAGGTCATGAAATCTAGACATAGTATTAGTAACTCATGAAAGACCATTTAGAGCTAGCATCAAGAAACGAACGTAATGCAACAGGCTTAAATATTTTTGGACTCGAATTAAAAATTGGCCAAAGAATAACACTAATGTATAGCATTTTTGATTATTTTGACCGGCCACTCTAGCAGACTCAAAATGGCAGCTTCGTTGATTCGAGGGACGTCGGGGACGAAGTTGTGCCCTTTGGTCTTTCGGTCAACTGGGAAGGTTTGTGCTTGTTTATAAACATGGATATTTAGATACTGAGCTTAGTATGTGGGTTCATGTTGCATAAATCTTGAGCAGATTAAATCTAAATGTATAGGCGTACTCTAGATCTAGACTAGATCCTAGTTGAGTACCGCTATCTCGGAGAGCCGGCCGGTCTGAGATCTGAATGGATCCAACCTGGTCTGGAGGAGGGGACAATTTTTAATGCATGGAATCTTTCCATCTTCCTTCCATTGTGGACAGATTTGTTTAGACTCCAAACTAAGTCAACGATTGAACAGTAGTAGTCTATAGAAAATAATATAACCCTAGTTCCAGGTTTGATCTGGATCTAGATTTAGATCTAGACTCAAGCTCTGGATCTAGATCTAGACCCAGATATAGATCTAGTAGATCTAGATCTAGGTCTTATACTCTATATCATTGTAAGATTAAAAAAAAACTTATAGACAGTGGAAATTAGATCTGTGTAGATCTGATACCAAAGTCTTTGAAGGATTTAGGCTTAGTAACTTTGAGGGGCCAACTGTTACTATAGTGAATTTTGTGGACATAATTTTATGTGCTCTGGAAACTGGATCAAGACTAGATCTAGATCTAGAGTTCTGAAGAAAGCTAGAATCTAGTCCATTTTTTTTCAGTGTTAGATGAGTGATCCATGAATAACATGATTATGATTCTGCAAACTAGTTTCAGAGATGTTAGTTTATTATTTGGGCTATAAGGCATCATAATGATTTTTAACAACGAAATGGCTATACGGACCTGGGTCCCCATGGAATATTTTTGCAATATGGACTTGGACTATTTTTAGAACACCCCTTGTGGACCCAGACCACAGACATAGGGCTATTTTTAGAAGGATGTGGGTCCGCATAGAATATTTTTGCTATACTGACCCGGCGATTTTTTTTTTAAGATGACTCAGATATGGATATATAACTTAATACAGTGTAATTAGTAGATTTATAATGAGGCAATACCCTTTCGTGTATACATTAATCAGTGATGGGTAATCTTCATGGATATGTTCAGCTTCCTGCGCACTGTTGCGGCCCGGTGTGTTTACATTTTTCTGACCTCCAGTCAGGTGAAGTTCAGTGGTTGCAGAGAAACAACCATAGTCGATTTCTTTTTTAAGCAAAGTGCCCCATTTGTTAAATTTAAATGAAGAATAAATGATATATCTACTGTATTTGCTATTATTATCAACGATCTATTTTAATACTCAATGCGATATAAAAAGAAGCAGAAATCAAGAGACTGAGAGAGAGAGAAAGGAGAGACAGAAAAAAAAGGAGGATATTATATATTATAAGCTTTTGAAGAGTAAAATAGTAGGAATAAACAACTTTAATTTTTATCTAATAAATATCTGCTTGACTATGCTTTCTTCTTACTCAAGGCATTTGACTTAGATCTACATCTTGATCAAAAGCTAAACTGCACCGATCCAGGTCTAGATCTAGGCTAAATCGCATCTCAGTTCACGATAAATCTTATGTACATGCAAGATTTATTGGTGTTTTTCCCATCATCCAAATCTAGATCTAATCCAGTATCAATGCCTGATTCCTAATTACATACTGTGTCGTTTTCATAGACTCTAGCAAACGAGTTCAAAGGCGAGTGAACGAGACAGCGAGAGCGCAATGGCGATCGACGAGGCAGAAGAAACGATCTCTTGCCGCTGACCAAAGCGCCGTACAACATGCTGTGTAGCTGCCTCAAAACGCGCTAACACACCCTAGGTATCACAGAACTCTCATTTGATTCGTCAGTGAGGTTCCCCTTCTGTTATTAGATCACGAAAGTCATTTTATCGACCAATGACAGCCCACCAAAAAAAAGGGGTGTTTCCTCTGTTGGTTTCTGTCGGTCTGAACTGTAACAGCTCTGTGGGCCGAGTGTCGATTTCTGTCACTCTAAACCTTAGGCAGCGATCTCAGGCGTGTCGGTTTCTGTCGGTTTAAACAGAAAAGTTAAGCAAGCATTTATAATATAGTTCTGTTGGATTTATTATTCCTGCACCAAGACGACCCGTGTCCCGTTAGTAAAACAGTACTAAAGGGACACCCTGTCGGCATAGGAAGCCGATAGATCTACCTAGTACTAGATCCATTACTTGAGTCTGGGTGGCAAGCCAATATATTTAGAAAGCATGTGTCCCAATAGCAAGTCGGTAATTAGAAAACACATGACCAGATAGTAAGCCAGGGTCCGGATAGCAAATGGACACTAAATGGACCCAGGCAACGTAATAGCAACGTACCACTAAAACATCAGGTCCGGATAGGAACGTTCGGATCCATGGGGGGAGGGGGTTCTAAAAATAACTTAGGGCCCGTATAACAAAAATATTCTATGGGGACCTGGGTCCATTCTAAAAATAGCCCCGGGTCCGTGGTCCAGGTCCACGGGGGTGTTCTAAAAATAACCCGGGTCCGTATAGGAAAAATATTCCATGGGGACCCGGGTCCGAATAGCAACAGCCTTTTAATAAAACAAAGATAGGGCTTTCCCACATTTTTTAATGCAGACAAAGTTTATGATGAAAATTTCATTGATTTTCGGTTCTAATGTTAAATAAATTGATCATGAATCTGATGAAAAGATACTGCTGCCAACAACAACCATCTATAAGTCAATGGTGTTTTCTTTTCAAAAGTAGAGGTGTCTGGGCTGATAATACGACAATCTGGTCAAAGAGCCGTTCTTCAGTTGCAGCTCGAGAAATTCTCTTACAACCAGCGCACAATATGATGACATAGTACTTGTATCACTTTAGAAGTAAGGCATGAAGCGTCATTTCTTAAACTTGAATATTAGTTCTAGCAGTTTCTGCGAACACTTTTTTTTAGTGTTAATTCTGTGTGCCAACAGCAATGTCAGTTTTATTTGCTGTTCTGCTTTATATTCATCAGACTAGGTTGAAATCTCTCACATTTCGATGCAAAGCCCTTGAAAATCTGCACAGTTCAGCTGTTTGCAGTATTGGTGTTTCTCACAGTTTCTGCTCATCTTCCATTTTGAGAGCAGATTCATCAGCAACAACCCAAAAAATCTCAGCAGACAAACCAGTAGCTACACAAACTGAGTCAGATGATGTGGCAGAGGATGACTTTGTTTACAAGTAAGTCATTGTCTCATATTTCACAGTAATTCATTGTTTATTCTCATAACTTCTGCTCTTTTTTTTTGTCTTTTGGCACTTTTTCAGTGGTTGTTGATTTATTTCGAAAATCTTACAGAAAACAATTCTAGAATCTTACTCGAATTTTTTGTTTGAAAATTAGATTCTGATTTATGTGATAAAACAGGATAGGTGTAAATATAAGCTGTCCATGTTTAAAAAAAAAAAAAAAAGTAAAAAAGAATTATGCTGATGGTTTTTGCTTAAAGTTAAAGTCAAGCCACAAAGATATATATATTCCTCCACTGTATGAATGAATTTCAGAGTGTAAAGATTTTTTGTATGGCTTTTTGGTGACCTAAATGAATGTTGTGCTGTGAGAAAATGAGTAAATATCCTATTCACTTGAATAATTTCATTGTCTTTAGAGTGAAAAGAAGTGAAAGGGTTTTGAACAACAACTTGTAGTTCGCTTCATGTGAACTTTGAAACTTCCTGATTTCTGTAAAAATGCTCATTGCTTTTTTTTTTTTTTTAAATCGATAATACTGAAGACATTATGCTTTCAACTTTTAATTTCTTTTTCTTGGAATAACAGGGAGCGTTATATCCCCATTACTCGTCAGTCTGTCATTCGACACCTTGTGCAGGAGAAAGCTTTTCTTACAGATGAGGAAAGAAAGATATTCCCGGACTTTGTCCGTGCTCTGGATAGTGCTCTAGTCCACAAGTACCAAGGAGTTTTACAAGAACTAAAGGTTTGTCATATTTTTGATACAGGCAGCTCAATCCGGGTAGCTCAACTTTGCAGAGGGAAAGAAAAATAGAGCCTACCAAATATCAAGCTAAATAGGTTGTCAATGTAGTTATGCCATGTGTGGGAAAAACTTCATTTGTTATCTGCCTTTAATGTCCCATGGTTTTATGTGTGTTTCTGAACTGAAAGGGGCATTGACGATGTCATGATTGAGGCCTACTGCATCCATTTGTGTATCCATTTATAAATGTAAAAGTTCTTCATCATAGCATAGCGCTAGAAATTTTTTTTTGTTATAATTTTTGTGCATGATGTCATACTCGTTCTCAGGTATGCGCTATGCTACTCATTGTCTAGATCTAGGTCAAATGATTCTCCTTTCCCCCCCCCCCCCCCCCTTGACCTCCCCATCACTACGTATTCAGAAATTCATAACATTGAATAGGACTGATGGCTGGCTGTGTGGCTTGTTCTTTGCTCTGGTCAATGGTTATGTTATCTAGGGCTATGCTCATTCTGCGCCATCATGTAAGTTGCCAATATACACATTCTGGACAGATATCCACATTTACAGCTTTCATGGTGCATAAATCAGTGAAAATAATCACGCATACATTGCTTATTTTCCATGTGTTGTCAGTGTGTTTTACAACTCAGTAAGGACAGCTTCTGAAAAGATGTAGTGTTGTGTATATTGGTACTAATTCATTCACTTTTAGGTGGCGGAAAATGTGATGGGCCTGCACATATGTTATGTTGGAGCTAGCCTAGTTTCTTCAGTACAGAAAAAAAGAGGGGAAATGGCCAAGACCAAAAAAATTAGTCAAGTGAGCTGGAGTGTTAAGCTATCGGAGTGCTGCTAGGTGGAGTGTGCTGCATAGGCCATATAGGAATTCTTGTTCTCTTTCACTCTTTTGCTACCAACCAGCACACCATGCATTGGTCCATCTGCCAATTCACTACCAACCAATGCATCATGTGTTGGTTCAATAAATTTAGGTTTAGTCTTACTAGTTTAAAAAAGTCTGGCAAGTAGACTGCCTTGAACTGGTCTATTTACATCTGGTTCTTGGACTTCGGTGGTGTTTTTTAGAAACATGCATTTTGTTTTGATCACTTTTTTGGACTGAATTCGAACTGACCTGTAGTTGCCACAGGCAGCAAAGATTTGTTTACAATGTTGCGAGTTCATAATTGACAAACCTCTTAATCAGTGACATTCATAATCAAGGATATTATCTTACAGTGGATATATACTAGATCTAGATCTATCTGTGAGAGGATTTTTATTTGCAAGGAATTGCAGGGATCCAGATTACAGTAAGGCAGATCTACGTATAGAACTGATGATGTAATTTTCTGCCTTTTTTATTTTACCTCTCTTTTTGTCATCCACAAATATGCCAAAACACTATCATGTAAATAAACTATTAGACCATTCTATTACTTTTCATTTGATGCATAACATGTCCTGCTAGCTGTATTCTCCTATTTGTTATACATGTTTTTTGACATTACCCTATAAAATTGTTGGTAGTGAAATTATGTCCCTTGGGCACTGCTTGAGAATAGTCTGATAGTGAAAGAGTTAATGAAACTCACTCAGAATTGGGTTACAGTGGAATTTGTTTGTTGGGTTCTTTTTTTTTTTTTTTCTGTTTTCCTTTTGATAGACTCTTATTGAAAATCATTGCTCAGTCAGTCATGACATGGACAGGCACATTGAGATGACAGACTTGACAAGATGATGAAAGTGGTCAGACACCAGTCTTAACCACCAGCCTTCAGTATTATGTATGCAGATGATCCATGACTCCTGACTGTTGTGCTTTTCTGGGACTCCCTTTTTTTTTGCGAAGACATGGTGAATTGCAGCATCCTGCCAAACTCCATCAGCATGAAAATCTGCATTACTTTTCTTCTATTCTACCCTTAACACCACATATGGAAGAAACCAAGATATTCTATGTTGTATTTAAAACTGTTCCTTCCCTTTTTTTCGCAGACTCTTTTTGATCCAATCAATCCTGATAAAGACACACAGAAGACAAGAGAATGGACAAAACGGGAAAAGCTTGACAGTGAATTTTGGCTGTTACAGCAGTTGGAAGAGGTCATGACCAAAGCCAATTTCCATGAACTTCCTCAAAAAAAAGTTCACCAGTTCTTAAGAGACCATGAAGCACTGGAAGGAGTGCGGGTGAGTACATTGATGTAGAACTTTCAGTGATAGGAATACATCATTTTAATGTACGTCGAAGAGAGGAAAATTGCATAAGGTAGGCAGGAAGAAAGCATTCTGTGAGGAACACAATCATATACAATCTTTTTTTTTTTTTTATTTTAAAGAATTTTGATATCTTAGCATTGATAGACATTAAACAGGGTGAAAAACGTAATGAGTATATAATAATGATCTTGTTATTAAGCACATAGTCAAGGGCCAGTGGGAATTTCTGTAAAGGATTGGAATTTGCTACAGACAATAAAGTGACTTTTTATTAAATCAAGACCCACATCGGTCAAAAATAAAGAAATATTTCCCTCTGTGTTATCTCTCTTAGTAATAGTCTTCGTAGGTAGTTTTCATAGAACACTAGATAATATGAATCAAATATCATGATATCTGTTTTTGCTCAATATCGGTATCTTACTTCCTGGATGAAGATATGCTTTTCTGGCATAAGCAGTATGTTCATTTTTGCTATTGAACATAACTGTCTTATGGGTCATCTCTGCACCTATGTTTGCTGTTGCATCTTTCTCAGATCAGATTTCATTTTCTCTTGTCTGCTGGTAAGCATGTTCCTCTCATAAATTTGTCCTAAATTGCAAATATTTTGCTCAGCAATTTTTTTCTGAAGTATTTGAGAGTTCAGTCTGTGAAAGCTTGAGGTAAGTTTCAAGCCTTATACAAAAAAGAAAAATTATAAAAGTGGGTTTGTTATTTTTGCATTGTGTTTGAGTCAAATTCATTCAGATATTTTATGAGCTTGAGTTATGTTTTAAGTATGAGTGTGAAGTCCTAATATTATTTTCAATTGCTGTTATTTCCCTTTGTTATACTTCACTACTCCAGGCTGCCCATTGGAACATTCTCATTAATCTTTCCACTGTAAACATCACAACAAACTAGAATTCTGTCATTCAGAATTTTTAATGTTGCAGCAGAGTCAATGCTAGATTTATGAGAAACAAGATTTTGAAACCTCCAGCAAACATGAATTTCAGGATTTCTTTTTGTGGGATTATCTGTAAGCTACAGCATGTCTTCAGTCTGTAAGATTTGGTATATCTTATATTATCCTTTCATTAAAGGTATACACATTTCATGTCATGGAATTTCAAAGGCAGATTGAATTGTGAAGACTCATTGTTTGTGTTAATAATGAAACAAAAGAAGTTCTTTCGTGTAGTTTAATTTAAATAAAGTGTGAATGTAATTCAGAAATAAATAAAGTGTGTTGTAATCTTGTTAAGAATTAAGTTGAGGTGATGTCACAATCATTTATAACACTGATGACATACTTGATCTATTTTTGAGGAATCTCTTAAGATGATACTTCTCAAGGTTTTGTTAATCTACATCACAGTAATTCTGTATTGTTTTTCAGTCTTTATTACGAAGGAAACTGGTTGACAATCACTGATCTACATCTAAGTTTTTATATAGATTTAATGAAATCATACATCCACCAGTTAGTGCAAATTATATTTAAATGATATATGACAGAAACTAATATTTTCCTCACTTGTCTTTGGACAGGTGAGCGTGAACCCGGAACGATATGCTGTACTCCGGTTTTGGGTCCTTGGTCATGAAATTCCAGAGCTTCAACCATCTCTATGGGAAAGAATTGCTGTCCGATTTTTTCGCCAGCCCACCAGAAAACCCAGGGAATATTTCAAGAGAATTGTGGTTGCCCTGCGACTGAAGAAGGATTCTAAATTGATCCTGAAATCTTTCAAGGAGGTTTGTGATTTTCATTCACCTTTCTCAGTCAGAGAGGAACGTAAATGATTCAGTTTTCCGAATAGGTATTGTAAAATTCTTGTTCTCCTTATAATAATTTTTAAAATGTATAATTGCTGTGCTGCAGGATCATTTAATCATAGAACTGGCAATCATCCAGTTAAAGATTCAAAGTGACTACTTTGCATTTTTTAATTAATTTCTAAACCATATATATAATGATTTAATATTTGCTCATCTTGTATTGCCTTTAAGCATACAGGGTTATTCTTTAACCCTGAACAAATATCACTGCAGACACTTAGGCATTCTAACAGCATCTACTAATATTTTTATTCTAGTGATAAGGCTGAAAAAGCATTAAATGTATTGTTCATAGTTTAGCAGCTGTGTATGGATGTAATATCTGTAGAACAAGGAGTTGAAAGATACTGACATTTAATCATTTTACTTGAGTCATCCCAGTCTTTTCAAAACAACATTATGATTCCAGATACCAATCCAGCACATAGAAATGCTGTTACCTGATGGCTCAATACGAATGAGAAATTCTGATAAGACATTGTTTGTCACATCAGCAGCCTTGGCTGGATTTGGTGTTTTGGCCAAAACAGTGACTGTGTTGGCAAGCTTACATGTAAGTTATGTTGCCATTTTATATTCATTTTACCTGTCACGTTCTCTGGGTAGTATAGTAATTTATATGTTTTAACTACAGTGGAACCCGCAAGGTCAACTCATTTAAAGTCAGTTCTCGGTCAAAGTCAACCTGTTCTGGCAGTCCCATTTTTTTTCCCTTTGTATTTCATTAGTCGTGTTTCTGATAATGTCAACACCTTCAGAAGTGAATTCACTTAAAGTCAACTCCAAATGACCCACGCTGGCCTACTGCAGCTGTAAATTGTGAGAACAAAAAGAAAAAAAAGTCAGAGACTTAGAGAGACACCTTATTATGACACATTATAGCCTGTGGGTATATTGCTGTATTGAGAAGATGCTTGGCTCTCTTTACCTGTTGTGCCTTGGCGGGGATACACAAACATACATGCACACACCAGTTTCCACATTCGGCTTTCTCCGCCTTTCTCGCATGCGTTGGCGAGCCTCTGAACACACATTTAACCACTGACCGCCTTGATACACACACATTGCAGTACTGTGGGTCCGAGTGACATACAGTTACCTCATGCTGGCGTGGATACACAAACAACTTCTCACAGTTGGCTCTCTTCGCCCAATTTGTTGACATACAAACACAGACAGTACAGACAGCTACTGTGCCTGATTTCAGTCACATCTTCAGATTCTGCTCATTCCTTCTTTTACATTCTATGCTTGCCATGACTACATCTAAATCTAGTCAACCTTTTACTTAATTCCGTGATCGGAATGTCAGAAAAAGTACTGTCAAACCTCTGGATAACGACATCGCCCGGGACCGGAAAATTATGTCGTTATCCAGGGGTGTCGTTATTCCGAGGTT
>JBCEWB010806677.1:0-16336 GCA_039654565.1 Peronia peronii | reverse complement strand
TATCTATCTATCTATCTATCTATCTATCTATCTATCTATCTATCTATCTATCTGTCTATTTATCTATCTATCTATCTGTCTATCTATCTAATCTATCTGTCTGTCTGTCTGTCTGTCTGTCTATCTATCTATCTATCTATCTATCTATCTAGTTGTCTATCTAGCTATCTATCTAACTATTTATGTCTCTCCGACTGCTGATCCTGCCTGTTAGTCTCTTTGTCGATTTGCATGTCTTCTGTTTGCCACATAAAGGTAGGAATATAGTAAGCGAGTAAGTTTTTGGTTCTCCATTAAAAAATCAAAAACAAAAACGAGTAACTTCCATTTTTGCACATTTTGTCATAACAAGACAAACTCTAAAGCAATGCAATGATAACAACCTGGTTAATTTTGTCCGTTAGACTGAAGGGTACAGATCCTGCCCAATATGTATACTCGCAGCTGTCACACGAGGTGTGAAAGGCTTTTCATTATGAGGGAAGTTGGATTTATCGGTCAGATTGTGAGTGAAATCGTGGTATCTACCGGATGTTACAAGAGTTAAGAAAATTTGTGATGGGAGAAGAATTCAGGTAAGGAATGCACTTAAATCAGTATTTGATTTCCTTGCTCTGTGGCGTCTGTAATACCTATTTTACAAGCCTTCTATCGATTACAGAAAGTATATTGTGTTTTGTTTTGTGTTTTTCATTTCGTACGTGGATGACAAAAGGACAGCACAGATGTACGATAAGATGAGTTTCTAATATTTCTATACATGTACGAGAACAATTTCATACAAATTTTAAGCAGCGTAGCTATGAGTGGAATAAGCAGGACTTGTTGAAATAAATCAGAGTTCTATGATAAACACACTTTTAAAAGCACCATCGAATATATTTTTTAAAAAATCCAATCTCTTGGTTACCTGGCTTCTTTGTTGCCTTATTTTAAAATTATGTTCGAACAACGTGGTTGTAATTTTATAGTTAATACATATTTAAGGAGCAACAATTCCAATTAATGTTTTTTTTTAAAACATGTGTCAAGATTAATGTTGAACTTTTTCGAAGGTTTTAGGTCACCAAAATTATTAAAAATTTATTTTTAGCAATCTTTTTAGCCCTGAAACACCAAGATAAATCATGCAATGAGAGACATCCTTTGAGTGTGTGCGCGCGCGTGTGTGTGCGTGTGTGTGTGTGTGTGTGTGTGTGTGTTTGCTAATGCCATGTTCTTGCCAAGTCCATTAACGTTCTGTGCAGTGAATAGCTGGGTCATTGCTTCATGTGTCATTTCTCAGAGATCTGTAAGTGTCATTTTTTTTCTCACCCATCTATTGGCGTCATTTGCAGATATGAGTAATATTAATTCAGAAACATTGTATTGTGATTTTCCAGAGATCCCGAATGAAACGACAATGATTAGCCGGAGTTAAGTTTTTTGTAGTATTGAAGTTCTAGCCTGACTGAGTTCCATGTCATTGTCATGTAGCCTTGAAGTTCTAACCAGCCTAACCTTAGCCCTAACTCTAACCCTTTGCAACAGGGCGTTACCCGCTGCACTAGTCTACTGGCGGCATCATGCAGTCGAATGTTTCAAACGTCGGACGGGCAAAACGATGGCGTAATAAGTCCCAATAAACACGAAGGTTAGCCGAACTTATCAAGTATGTGCTAGACACTTCGAACAAAGTGGTTACCATTTGTGGTCTGATCACTTTTTTTTATTTGCTAATGAAAATATTTGGAAATATTCGTGGGAAAAAAAAAATTTAATGGGTCTAAACAGTAGCAGTGACAGAACTTTAAAACTAACATGTTTGTAAGTGTAATGTTAATCAATTTATATTCAATTCGCAATTTGGGCCAGAATGTAAATATAGGACGAATATTTTTCTAACTGTATTGTAAATCATTGACAAATTGATTCAGATACAACATTTGGTGAGTGAGCGCTTGATCTAATGGACGTCTTGGAGCTTCTGGGATTTATGCTCTCCCACGGAAAATAAATGGGTGAGAGAAAGACATTAAATTTAATTGAAGTTCAAAATGGTTCTTTGGTAATGTCAACAATAGAAGGCTGGAGGTATAGACAGAAACGTCTACAAAATAAGATGATTCAAACTAAATACGTATAATAATAAATTCAATTACTAAATACATCATCATTATATTTCCATAAAAAGATCATATGGCGTACGTTGAGATTTTAACCGATAACTTTAATAAAAAATTTTGTAACGCTAATTTTTCTATACTGATCTTTATACACGTGCAAGAAATGACAGTTCAGGCCTAACGTAATGATAACATGAGATGAATATATTATTAGTGTATTGTATATTAATTGCAAAGTAATTCAAATGTATATATGTATATATATTACGGCCATTTTTAACTTTTTTCCGACTGAGATACCAATAGCTTTTGTTTTTTTTTTTGCCACAAAATGAAAATTGAACCTTTTCTAACCTGAAAAAAAAAATGGTATCTAAGTCAGAAAATAGTTAAAAACGGCCGTGACTCGAGATCTTCCGACGCGACTTCCGACTCATTTTGCCCTGGGCGCAGGACATATATATATATGAGCGATGCATTATATCAGAACGGTTTCTGGAACTCTTAGGACTTAAAAAGAAAATGGCCACATTTAGGAAAGTAACATATTGTAAAGTTTGTGCAGGAGTGAGTAAAGATATGAGTGAGTGTATGTAGGGAAGGAAGTGCATGTGGATGTCATGGAATTGGCACTTCATTTCCAGTTGTCTAGTAATCTGTGCGCGGGTCTAATAACTTAAGAGGCTTACAAATGCAACATTGAGAACGCAAAATAAAAGAGACAAGCGTATTTTTCATTCGTTTGCATTATCGGATCAGCGAAACATTCGTGCAGGGCACAGACAAAGAAGGGCTTTACCAATCCATTAAGTTTTGTGTATTCACATGTAAAAACACCTCTTTGGGTGGCCTAGAGCTCAGTGCAACAAGCTTTGGCGTCTCGTCATGGATGGCCATAATTACGTGATCTATCTAGTTTCTCTATATATTGAAATTTAAAAAATCTAGATATGTAATTGAATTTCTGAGATATAAATTACAGTGTGTTCCAAAAACAGCCAATTGTTAGCTTTCAAAATATACAGATCTAGATGATCAGGTGTAACTTCATTTTATACCCAAAGTTCAGTCACGATTGGATGCGTTCAAGCATGCAGGAAAAGTAGCTAATCTTTTAACTAATGCCAAACGTGCTCACGGTTAATAACGAGAAAAAGAGATTCGGATCACACATATTTTAAGGTTCAAGAGATTTTCAAACTTGTTTAGAAGATACGTTCTGTTTTATTTTATTCTGTTTTGTTAGGGATGGGAAATGATGGGCGACAGTGAATAATAAAATTGAATGAAAAAAAAAAAAAGCTTCGGATTAATTATCCCTAGACCCAATAAAAGGGCAAACCTTAACTGACATAATCTCAGATTGTGTCTCCTCGAGCACTCGACGCCTTTCAAAGGCAAATATCTTTTATTATTATTTACCACAACCATTTCAGTGACCATTCCCATCACATATTGAAAACCTTTTCCATGATCGATCACTACTTCCACACACTAACGATACATCATGTCTATCTCAGACTGAGCATCCTTTGTGGGGTTTCTGGCAGAATGTGTGCTTGATACCTAAAACTTCTTTAAACTTTTTGATTGCAGTATCAAAGAAATTACAATATTTTATATATATAATTACAATATTAGATGTTACTGAGAACTGCTCAGTTCGTATGACTTACGACTCTCTCAAGATAATTTACTTTTTGTAAATCCCTTCAGATCTCTTGTCCATTCGTGACTGATGGCCGGTTTATGATATAAAATATTTCCTAAATCATAGACACAGGCAATGCAGTCAATAGGAGTTATATTCTGCTTCGAAAATGTATGCCTCTACTTATAATGAAATCTCACTATTTGTTTCGCACTCTGTTATGAAATGATAGCGTACATAAAAATCTAAGTCATTTTGCAAACATATATGCTCTTAAACCAGACCCTTCTTTTTGTGAAATATCGGCATATACTGAGGTGAAATTTCCTGAAAGGAATATTGATCTTTGTGTGCGACTGTGAAAAAGCAATAAGCTTTGGAGTGATGCATGATATTACATACTCTTTCGATTAGAAAAGTAGTACTGTAACAGGTCTTAGATGGGTTAGAAATATGTTTCTTTCCGTTGCCATTTTTCTTTTTTGTGGTTTTTTTTTCCATGAAAAAAAAAAAAAACAAAAACAGTGAAAATTTGAAATATTGTCCTAATTACTGGAGAGTCTTTCGACTCTTTGAGACTTGGGAGCAGCATGATAGTGATCCAGACTGACGAATTGGTGAAATCTGGGATGGATCGATGTGACGAAATATTCAAGAATTCCATTTTTTTTCTTTGTTGTTTTTTTTTTCATGTACTCCTATGGGAATATTTTCTTAATTTTACATTTTTTCTTCATTTTCAAATTTCATTTATTTCTTGTTGTTGTCGTCGTTGTTGGTGGTGGTGATGGTGTTACTGATATTGTCGCCGTCATTGCTTTTTTATTTTTTTTAAACAGAATACCAAAATACATTTAATGTTTTCACTGCCTAGAAATATTTACAAAGATTAGTTAGCATATTGTAACAAAGCAACCACTCACTGTTTTAGCATGATATAATAATCTGTTGCGGCTTTTTCTGTAAAAGTTGAGCTTTGATTTTCAGTTTCAAAAAATGTGAAGCACAGATCTACTTACATTAAAGAGAAAATAAAGAACAAATGCAGTCGGTAATCATGCTTTTCTTTCTTTCTTTTCTTTCTTTCTTTCTTTCTTTCTTTCTTTCTTCCTTTTTCTTTCTTTCTTTTCTTTCTCTCTTTCTTTTTCTTTCTTTCTATCTTTCTTTCTTTTTTCTTTCTTTCTTTCTTAATTCCCTATGAACTCATTTATTTATTTATTCATTTAATCACATTATAACACTGTGTACGTCTGTGTGCAGTAAATAAAGAATATCAAGCAGAAGTTTAAAGGTTGCTTGGATTTATGTGCCAGATAATATCCGTGCATGAATTGTTGAAAATTTTGTTGAAACGGAGGTACATTACAGAGAACTTATTTTTCAGACTCTTCCGCGATAGTTTACAATGCACTTAAAGTGTATCCAAATTCCTCCCCTGCCTCTCCTCTTTGTGTTTACAACACTACAAATTGAGGTTGTTTTTGGCTTGTCGGAGGAATTTCCTCAGTACATGAAGATAAGAAAAAGTAACACCGTTCATTAAAAAAAAAAGAAAAGAAAAGAAAAAAAAAAACAGCCCTTTTTTTCTAACTGAATGACACTTCATGAACATGCTGTCTCAGAATTCGCTTTTCAACTGAAATATAAATTGTACTTTACTGAATACGAAAAGAAAAACAGTGTATTGATTTATTCAGTTTGAAAACTGAACAACTTATTAATCTTCATTCACCATCCTGATTTGTTCAGTTTGAGAATTGAGGGCTTGTTAATCTATATTCACCATATCGCAATGAAGGTGCGTGACAGATGGTAGAAATACACGAAATATATATATATATTATATTATTATGATCCATGTTTCATTAATGGCATATCTTGTAGGAATAAGTGGCGACCTACCATTCATCCGGCAATTTGAAATCGATTGGATAATTCTCATCGTAACTGATTACAAATCATTAATCCTATCCCATTAGGAGGAGGAAGTCCATTCTGAAACGTCAGCAGTTTGAATAAATGTCTTGATGTTTCACGTAGAAAGAGAAAAGGGTCACTGATCACTGACTTAAACAGAGATTGAAAAATATTCCTAGAGTTCCTAGCAGAAAAGTTCAGCGGGCAAGCGTTAGCAGTGTAGATCTTATAGGGGGACAGTTTCACTGATTGTCCATCTTTAGATAGATTAGACGATAGACGTCTGTTACTATCACAAAAACTAGGCAACTGTAAATCATTCTTGATTCCTTGTTACGTGGACTGTGAAAATTACCTTTTCCCCAGGTGAGCGGCCCCTGATCTATAGTGCGCGGTTATCAAAAGTGGGATTTCATTTAGCCCCATAGATATAATTATAATAGTATAACTAGACCACGACCACTCTCAATCAGCCTTTAGCCGCGATTTCTCGATCTGGATTAAGTGAATGTCGTTCATCTATGGGACGTAACCGGACTCTGGAAAGAAGCGCATATTATGGCCAAAACCCCACTAAAAACAGCAGGTGGATGAGAAATTTTGGACCAGAATATTTCGCTATTGGTGACATATTTAATAAATTTAAAGCTTATCTAATCTAAGTGCCCTCTAAATAATAGTAATATTGTTTATCATTACATTACGGGAAAAAAAAAAAATAAGTAAATAAATAAATAAATAAATGGCAACAGTTGATAAGAAAAGAGGGATAAACAGAGACCTACTGAACTTTACCATACATTAGGCCTGATGCTTATCAGCGAGTTACTCGAAAGAAGGAAGGCAAGACAGTAAGAAAAGAAAACATGATGACTAAAATAAACAAGGTAAAAAAAAAAGAAATAGAAGAAAGTCAAATTATTTGAGTTATACATTGGTGAGTAAAAAAAGAAATGAGGTGCCACTATAAAATGCATACAAAGAAAGAAATCAAATGCACCTGATACAGTTCAGCATTACAAATAAGATCCTTTTTTTTTTTGTTAGATGTGATAGATATAAATAATGCATGTACATTAATATAATCTTGGACACTTTAAAAATGCAAGGAGATGGCAAAAGACTTTCTTTTAAATCATACATTACTATTTTCTTTTCTTCCTTCTCATTTTCTTGCCTTCACTCTTTCCAGTGGTTCACTACTTAACATCAGGCCTAATGTGTGATGTTTCAGTAGGCTTTCTTTTAGTCCCCTTCTCGTATGGTAATTTTTTTTTCCCGTAATTAAATCATTAACACTACTCACTGCTATTATTATTTGAAGGGCATTTAGATTCATTAGGCTTTGAATTTATTAAATTTGTTACTCATAGCGAAGAGTTTTAGTCAGGAATTTCCAACCCAACCGGTCTTTCTCATGTTGTTGCTATATGCGCTTGCTTCCATAGAGCAGTCGGGTCCCACACTGGGAGAGCCGACGCTCTGTTGAAATTGGACCACAAGTCGACCATTCGCGCCGGCTCTATTATACTAATATGTCTATGCTTAGCCCTCGGAATTCAATGACGTTTTGCGTATTGGCTTGCAAATAAAATAACAGAGAAAACTCTCACTGATTTCTTTTGCCCCATGGGAGGCATTCCCCCCACCTGGAAACGCGGCTGAAGGCAAAAACTAAGAACCATTGAAATACATGTGTATGTGGGCGTGCACATAGGTTTATAGCGAAAGGGGCGAGGGAGGAAGATTGGGGGAGGGTATTCTGAAGTTAAGTGGGCATATTTTTCAGGTCTTGTGTTATTGTTTTGTTATCTCAACTCTGTTTGTCATATCTAGAACTTTTTCAGCCGAAATAGTATCATTTCTGGTGAGGTTGAGAGGCTGACCGTGTGCTATGACCCAAATGTTGATTTGCAAATTCTCGTGGACCAGTTCTTGTCACCTCTGTAGGCCCGTTTGTTGATGATAACAAAAGGCTTATAACTAGCGCGGATTGGCTCAGAATACGTGTGTACATATAATTTACATTTAGTGTTAACTTTACTCACCGCATCTTCTGGCATAGCCTAAAACCATCACTGCTCCGAAATGTAGTCGTCATTGGAGGATTTACTTTGGTTCATTTACTTTGGACGTACCAAAACTGTCGTATATGTTTTAGGTAAGATTATTCTTGGCTTTTTGTTTTAGAGAATGAATAGATCCATAATTTATTCTATTAATGACAGCAACAATTGAGATATAGAGGAGATATCAATAACCATCATCAGAAACTACATTTGTATGTATATTTCAGTTCCTGCAAATTCTTGTAAAACAATAATAATAACTACTTTGCCTGGGCTAGGTGTAAGGTTTAGGATCCCAGAGACATGGATTTTTCTTTACATGTGGGATAACGAAACCCACGATCAAAAGAAGCCATTCTTTACACTCTTAACTGAACTGCGTTGCATCATAATGTTGTGTCTGACCACATCGATTTGGTAATCGCACTAACTCACCGTCCCTGCTCTTTTGTTAGTAACTTTTCTGTGCAGGCGATTTGTCCCAGACTATTCAACTAACTCGTACAGCTTCACTGCTCTCCATCTTTTCACGCGTGTTTTGAAATCTAAGTTTGCTATGGTCAGAATATGATTTCCTAGTGCTTTTTCTTCTCTTCATGAGGGGATAAGGGAGGGGGGGAATAGTGATCACCTATCTATAATCAGACGTGTCTTCTGTTGGCCTAGATGGCCCGAATTTGATGTGTTTTGTTTTGTTTTTTCTCTCTTCTAGTGTGAGTGTTTGTAGTCAGATATGTCTCGGACTTTCAAAGGTTACATATTGTCCGCAGGTTTTATTCAGTAGTGATTTTGCGGATTTTATCTTTGGTTACAACTGCTCCATTGGTTTCTGTTAAACACAATATTTTTCGTCAATCCTGTAGATATCTAAATGTTTGTTTGGATATTCACGGCATCAAATATTACTTTATTTTTGTACTTGTTGGTATATCCCATGCCATTTATTGGCTGTTCTCAGTTTTCTAAGCCGCTTTATGTACTGTTAAATGGATGGATGGAGGTTCGGACGGACGGATGGAGATATTGACGGATGGACAGATGGATGGATGGGTGGATGAATGGATGGATGCATATGAAGGTGTGAAAAGGGGGTGGCTAAATGGATAGGTGAATGGATGGATGGGTGGGTGGGTGGATGGATGGGCAGATAGACGGACAGTCTGACTGACGGACGAGGGACAGACTGATAGACGGATGGATGAACGGGAATGGATGGAACTAATGGATTGATAGTAGTGGATAGATGGATGAATATGGATATGGGGTATGGATGCTAGGTGGATAGATGAATGGATAGATTGTTGGGTCGAAAGATGGATGCACGGATAAATACTAGAAGGCCAGGTGGATGAATAAAAATAACAATATAAATTAATAAATTTTCGAAGTTCATTTTCTTCTTCTTTATCCAGATTAACACTGTGAGTTTTGACTAGAGAACAAGCATTGAGTTCCATCGAAGCCAGAGCAGGCATTAAGACGGTAAGCTAGAGGAAATTACATACAATGGCTCATCTCCAGAAATCGATGAGCGGCGAGGACATGATGACCGAACCAAACCAGGACATGATAAACGACATGCAGACTGTCATGGCACAGAAAGCCGAGGTGAGTGGAGCATCTAAAGCGGAAAGGGTTAACTAGATCAGAGCATACTTTTTATCTCAGAATTGGTCTAGAGTGAACGTTAAGAAAAGAATCAAGAGGACGGATTCTCTTTTGTCGGGCAATGCTTTTTTATTCTAAAATTAGATGTAGCATTAAAAACCGAGATAACCACCCTCATGAGGTTGAAAGGCTTACTAAAAAAACATAACCGTAGCATTGAAATTACGGAACGAATCAGAGGGAAGACTTTTTAATGTCTCAGAAAACTTTTTATTCAAGACAGAATGTAGAGTTGAAATTAAGGGAAGAATCAGGAAAAAAAGAGACTCTCTTATGTTGGAAATTCTTTTATTTTAAGTTTGGGTCCAGATTTAGAATGACGTCAGAGGGGAAACTCTTCAAATGCCCAAGGCATAGGCCTACTGTTCGTTTAATGGTTGAATTTAGGCTTAGATTTTACTGGCGAATTAGAAATAAACTTGAAGGCTAGGACTGGAGTTGGGCATTAAATGAGGGTTCAGATTAGGGTTGAAAGTTAGGATTAGGGTTTTATAAACTAACAGCAAGATGACTAACATAAGTATCTCAGTTCTCTTCTAATGCACAGAGATTAAGACCAAGGTAAAGCCATTTTATACCTTGCACACTTTATTAAGTACAACTTACAGTCGTTTACATTCAGAATATTCCTAGGAGTAGATCTATTGAGTGTGACCTTATTTTATGGAACAAACCAAAAGAAAAACGTGTCAATGGGTCGATCTTAATGATGGACACATCATAATAGGGAGAAATATCAGTCAAGTCACTTTAGCCCTACTCATATCAACCAACAATTCGTCAGTGAATATATTTTAGTTCCCTGAATAACAAAGATGAAATCTGCCAGTGGGCATACTCTAATCTTTTTGATGTCAATGGAAAATAGTTTCAATTTCTTCTCATACCGTACTTCACCAAGTTCTAGAAATATCAAAGGGAGTGTCTGTCTTTTGATGTCCTTTATTCCTAAGAACATCAAAAAGGCAGCCTTGTCAATAGATATACCTTATTCTTACAAACTTAGAAATACCGAAAGGTATGCTTTTGTCTAACGGGCATCAAATGAACATCTGTCACTGGAGACATTCGAACTTATGTCAATATCAAAAAGAAAACAAAATCAGCCGGTCCTGTTCTCTGTCATATTGTTTTTCATTAATCAGGAATTTCAACAGAAAAATATTGGCCTATCTATTTCATCTCAGGAACTGTTCCGAATGTGTGACACGGAAGAAAAAGGCTACATTACCAAGCCGGACATGCAGCGACTTCGAGCCGAACTTCCCGTGTCCACTGACCAGCTAGAGGTGGTCTTTGATTCGCTAGACATTGACGGCAACGGCTCTCTGACTTTGGATGAGTTCACTGAAGGCTTTGGTGAGTCCATTCTGTGGGTTATAATGACTATTATGAAATGAAAATGAAAATTAATCGTCAGTTCACAATAATGTATAACATTCAGTGAGTGCATTCAGAACGAAGAAGGCAGACGTCAGGGATAGAGGACAATCAAGGCAAAAGGTGGTAGGGTTGGATGGAACGGAGGAAATACTGGGGAACTGTCTGTCAGTCATCAAAGCCATACCTGGTCAATGAAAGATAACGTCTTCTACCTCAAGCTTACTGGTAAAAGAGGAAGGACAAAACAAACATTTTTTTTTTTTTTTGATCATTTCCTAAAACTGTTCTAAATGTCATTTTCTAATAGCTGTCTGGTGAAAGTATATTCTACACTGATACAAGGACTGTAAGTTACAAGTGTCATTTGACTGACAATTAATTTGCTAAATCTCACATCTTGGCCACTAGAGCGTGCTTTAGAACTACAAGAATAATTACAGTCGTGTAGATCCTAATACTTTTTTTTAAAAATATGAAAACAAGAAGACAAAACAAAAAATGTCAAGGATACTCGAAATAGGCGACTGAAATAGAGGAATTTAGAGGAAGCAGAAACAACGAAATGAACCTTTATTGCATTTAGCTGGCGGAAGAGACTTGCTGTTATTGATGTTTAATAGACCCGGTAAATGAAATGTTTATTACATAATTATATTTCATTCTGTGATCACATGTACTCCCTCTAGCTTCAGGCTCTTGTCTGCTCGCTGTTTGTTTTTTTTTAACTCCATACCATAATCCAGCGCTCGATAAAAGACAATAGTAAATTATACCAATGTATTTATAGTTATTAAATACCTTTTAGTGAGGTCTTGCCATGGGTATCTGTATGGTTATATTATGATTTTCTTGCTATATCATGTTATTGTTGTCAATTCGACCTCAGTTAGAGGCGGAACCAAGGACTCAACCAGAATGCAGAGGTTGGAAGAAGACTAGAAGGTCAATACTACGTGAATTCTAACAGAGTTCGAGACTAATGTATTGTGCACAGTTAAAAAACACAAAATTGGCACGTCTCTCTGGGCATGAACGAAAACACTAAAACAGACAGCCGTCAACTTGATCATTAAATGGCAGAGAAAAAAAAAGGGGGTAGGGGAGAGGAGAGGGAGGAAGCAGAGGTGTTGTTCTGGTTCCGCTTGTATTGATGCCGAAACGAGCTTGAATGATACGATATGGTTGTCTGTGTGTCCTAGGAAAACACTATGCTATCTATTCCTCAGGCAGTTTTCTCGGCCTGCGCTCACAAAACAACTCTCACGACGAGCTGGATGAGGAACATGAAGAGGTATAGAGTGTAGTCTGTAATAATCGGTGATGATAGTAATAAAAAATGATGATGACCACTTCTCATTACTGTCATTTTTATCCTCATGAAGGATTAAGTAGGCTTGAAAATCTGTGGTGATTATTTGCAATATACATGCATTATGCTATAAAAATGGTGTACTCTATGTAAGCATTTTCTTAGACTCCTTCTGAATCTTCACATGGACAGAACATTGGCCACATGATAACTGAAATCGGATTGTAAACAAAGGGGCAAAATATCGGGTCTTTTCATTAAAATGTATAAAAAGTCATTCAATCTTTCTTCTCTTGCTGTTACAATGAGCTGCGCAGTAATGAATGCGATAGTTGTAGTCGATCACGTCACCTTATGCGACATAATAGTAACAATTTGACGATTTACAGAGATGATAAAAGAAGCGTTCAATTCCCTCGCGTGAATGCTGGGAGATTCAGAGCGTCCATTGATCACTGGCACACATGTCTGTTACATCTTTTAGTGCATATCTGTTCTTACTTGCACATAGGTTGCGATTGTTAACCCTAAAAGTATCAAAAGAAAGTGCTGGAGTGTCAGGATTTTTCTGCCATTATGCTAACCCTAGATATGTCAAGCTGCCGACCTGATCAAAGATTCAATAATTAAATTTTGCATTTAAATTTCAGCAGCACAGTTGGGTTAGGTGGTGTTGGTGCTCTCATCTTATAGCATGAATTGTCATTCATGTCATAATTCTCGATAGCTGTCTTCCTCACTGACACAATGACCACACGTTTCAAGTATCACACGTTTGAAGACTACTTAATCCCAGATCTTGGCCACTAAAATAATACTAATAATGTCCACATAAAACCGCTGACATTTTGGCAGAACTGTGGTAATTGACACTACTTGTGTTTGAGAAATGACAGTTTATGTCTAAAATAAATGTGATACGAGCGGATAATATGATTTGTCATTTTACTACATTGCATGCTAGTTGAAGAATTCTAAGACAAGCTGAGATGAGCAGGTCTTCCACCAGATCGGCCACTAAAACTTTTATAGGATTGACACTTATACAACATGACACTCTGCTGTGACCTCAAAGTCAAAGCGATTTTGTCCTAGGAATTGGTGTGGTATAGAGGAAGGGGCGGAGAGAGAGGGAAAAATAATGGAGGGGAATGAACTGAAAGAGCTTAGCTAGGGAGAAAGGAAGAAAAATTGGAAGAAAAGAAAGAAGAAAGGAGGGTTGGATAACGCTGAGAACACAGTGGTGTTTTTTGTTTTGTTTTTTCTTTGTTGTTTGTTTGTTTGATTGATTGATTGATTGAGTGAGTGATTGATTGATTGATTGATTGATTGAAGTGTGGAACCAGTCGTAAAGCGTAAGTTTCGGCTTCGTTTCTCTTCTTCGCCCGGTTTCCCTTCACAATCTTATTCACTTTTCTTGATGCATATTATATTCATTTATTCTCCATTATTGTCTTGGTCATATGTATTCCCTCCACGCTGTAGTACAAAAATGTTAACTCTGTATGGTGAATTTATTAAACATATTGATAAAGATATTACAATAAATATGAGAATTGAACGTAACTTTATGAATCATTTCTTTGTTATGGTAATGAAGTTTGAGTACGGCGCAGGTATGAAAGAGCAAGCGATTTGTGTGACTGCTGGCATGTGGCTTTGTAATATGTTACGGGGATGTCACTTTAATAGGACAACAGATATTATGGCTATTATAAATTCTTTATTGTGTCTCGCTCTTATCTCTTTTTCATGTTTTTTTTATTAATAATAAAATAAAAAAATGTACTTTATTTTGTGAGCTTTTCCAAATACATTGTGTAAAATATAGACAGTGAGACATTTTCCTGCTCTTTTATATGTATATTTTTTTCTGAGGACTCATATGTTTATTACTAGATCTAGAATCGTATATAGTACATTACTATAGTCTAAAGTGCCTGTGACTTAGTTAACCTGACAAGCAAGCAGTGAGCTCCGAATATTTAAATAATAATGTCAATAACGGTAAAGACTTTGTGCAATTTGGGTAGTAAGTTAGAGAGATTTCATTTGACTTAATTCGTGAAGAATCGCCTTAGAGGTGTTTTTTGTTTTTGTTTGTTTGTTTGTTTGTTTTTTTTTAACACACTGGCTAAGACGAACCAAGAAATTAAAAGTAGGCCTACAGCTTACTAAGCAAGGAGAATGACAGTAAATAAATCATGCTCATACTTGTTCATGTGAGTCAATTCCTGACATAGATCTGGGACTAATAAGAACAGGCCAAAGCAGCTGGCAGGTCTAGATCTAAATCCATTCTTTGATCGAATTTGTTCTTATTCATAGAATTTGTATGATCTCGAGACCCTACTGGATTTAAACCGATTTATTAAAGACATTTAGGAAAGATTTTAACAAACACGCGAATACTTTACAAGATATGGATCTGATGGACCCCATCATCCATCACCTGCCGCTCACCTAGATGAGCCTTTACACCGCTGTGTGTCCTCTTGTCTACCCGACCGATTACACTGCGGTGTATCCGCTCCTCTGCCCGACTGTTTACACCGCTGTGTAAGCAATCGTATAGACGACTGGTTACACACTTCCTTTTTTTTTTCACCTAAACTCGTTTTTTGGGAGTCCGTTTTTTTTTTTTTTTCATTTATAATATGGCGAACCTTTATCTTCGTCTACCAAAATTGCTGTTATTGTACAACAACCTCTCTGGAGAAAAAAACCATTCTAACCCTTTTATTGGAAAGGACATCACGGAAAAATCTGTAAAATTCATGGTATAATGAAATGCATTTCTCTGCAAGTACAGTTTTATCATATTTCTGGGGATTACAAGTAATTCTAAATCAACAAAAACAAAAGGTAGCTAGAGTGTGTTGTTTTTTCCTTATCATGCTTGTTCAATAAACTTTGTGTCAGGCAAAGAGAAGTAATTGGCTGGTGAAAAACAGTTTTTATTCAGAATGGCTAAGCAAATCCTACCCCCTCTCCTTTCTCCCAACACTGCTGGGGAAGGAAAGAGCAAATAATTCTCATTGCCATGTATTTCCAAAAATCTCCAAAGAAACACCATATCACAACAGAAAAAAAGAGCCGACAATGTCTCACACTGGTTTTGAAAGTGCTCAGCTAGGACGGGTTATGGAATACTGTACCTCATTCCACGTATTATATATATATTTTTGTTGTTGTTATTGTTCTGTTTCATCCAGGATCTGACGCTCTATGAAGGGGAGGCTGGCGTCAACGATCCAGCAGTGGAGGAGAAAATGTTTAAAGAGATGATTCGTCAAGTGGGGGCCATTGGTATATTCCAAGAGTAAGTTGAGCACTTTTTTTTTGTGGTTTTTGCTGGCCATTAAGATCTATTATCACTCTCCCTCTTCTATGCTATAGCTACCTTGTTTTCCACCGTCCATTCTTTCCTCCACCTTTTTCTTTTCCTCAGCTCATTCCTCCTTCCTTTTCTTCCTCCCTAGTCACGATCTTTCACAATTCGTTCTGTCCTTCCTTCCCTTACTATATCCTCTCTCTCCTCTTCGTCGCCATTGTGCTTATTATGCACATCACTGACTCTTTATGCCGTCATCATGTTCATCATTATCCTTTTGTGCTGCCACAAAGTCTAGTGGAGGCTCACAAAAACAAATGGAAAAGAAGAAGATAGGAAATTAAACTAGATACCTGTTTATGGAAACAGAATTTCGGGAGATATGTTTAATCAAATAATAATGCAATCATAATAATAATATGTGGAACATGTGCGATAATTTGCATTTCAAAGACTGTGAGAGGCCGTTGGGTTTGTATAGTCACCGATTTAACTCTACAAAGTCAGTGTCAAAAGAAAATCCTGGAATGTTAGAGTTTCCATGGTGACAAAAATATTCGTGTCTGAAGATAATATATGCCATTAGCCAAGATAGTATGAGTATAAGGTTACTACTCTCTCTCTCTCTTCATGTGCCAGGTCTGTTGCAGACATCGGCGATCATGGCCTTCCATTCCTCTTTGTTGTCAGTTCTCCTGATGAGTTCATTGTTGGTGAATTCTTTTTTCGTTGCGTAGCTATTCAGACTGTCTATGTATTTTGTGCGTTGTCTTCGTCGCCTTTGGTTCCACAAATTTTTTCCACACAGTAGTTGTTTTTCCAACCATCAGCTCTGTTTATGTGCCCAAAAAATTGTAGTTGTCTTTTTCTGATGGTTTTGAGTAGGGATCTTTTGTATCC
>JBCEWB010806566.1:0-16336 GCA_039654565.1 Peronia peronii | reverse complement strand
GTAAACTATTTAGATCTATGTTCTGCCCACGTTTTCTGTTCTTGTATAATAAAGAAATAAAAAAGAATAAAAAAAGCTGAAAAATAACAAACAAAATGACGTAGCAGCTACATAATCACACATTTTATATAGCGAGCAGTGCGATTCATTAATTAAACTTGCATCCAAGGGTTGCCTCCCCTGTTTTAATTTAACCTCTTCGGATATAACAAAATAGCAATAGAACGAAATAATTTCCATTCCCCGCAAATTTCGTTGTAACCATGTTAGAGTGTAGTTCAAATCAGCTGATTGTAGTAGGTTTTGCTTATATAAGACCTCCGCCATCAAAGATATGTTTTCACAAGTTTTACAAAGACATGTTTTCCTATCTGATGCTCATGGTTTTGTAATGCAGAATGGTTTGGACCGCCAAAAAGTAGTGAAACTGATGAAAGTATTATTTTCTGAAACATATTTCCTGTACAAATTGTGAAGTGTGTCTCTCATTACACTACACTGTTTCTTCACTTGCTTTTAATTATGGCTTCATGTTTTCCAGAGCATACTCTTGAGACATTAGTTCTTTTGAAGAAATTTGACAAAGATTGCTTCTCTCTGATGGACAGACATTGTCTCCTTTGAGACAGCCATCGAAGTTGGTAGAAGAGACTCTGAAATTTGTTTTTTTTAAAAGTATCTAATGTAACAATTGAGCATAAGAAGTGCCGTATTGGCTTTACGTCAGTCCTTCGAGAGAAACTTTGTTTTGAAATTTCGTCTGCTATAGCAAAATGGAGAGCAAGATTTCTGACTACTGCTTTTTTTTGGTTTAAAATAATCTTTCACGATTAATTTTGCTTTAGAAAGAGGACTGCCTGAGCGTGAGTTTTGGAATGGCCTTTCATCGATACAACTGCCATAGGAGGTTGAAAGACATATATAGAATGTAATGTAGCCTGTGGTTTCTTTTCTTTTACCTGTTTGTTTTTTTTTGTAGTTCTCCAAGTTAAGTGTTTAATTTCCTGGTTTCAATTTTCAAGTTTTTGTGTTTGGCTCTAAACTTTTAAATGATGTTTGCTTTGTCTAGAAATGGTAATGTGGGATGCCATTTTCTGAGTTCCTGTTGTCTTCCCCTGGAACACATTTTGACATAGATTACGAGACTGTGAGTTCTTTGTTGCCCTTAACTTTCTCTGGTAACCAGCCCAAGCTTCTTTAAATTTTTTATTTTCTCTGCTTGACATATCTGCCACCAATTTTCTGCGTCCAGTTGCTTTATCTTTCAAGTACCTTTCATGCTCACACTTCTGATATTTCAGATACTTTTGAGGGTCATATTTCCTCTTTTCTTGAAATTTCCTCTGGTGTCTAGCGTTAGTAAGAGGCATCTGTAGAAAAGAGAAATACAGATTTGGTATTGTTGTTTTCTGCCAACATTTCTCCACAACAGTTTATGCATAATTCAATATGTAACTTAAAATGCATGATGGGTGAGTGAGTGAGAGTAGGGATGGGAGTGAGTAAGGGAGGATAGGACATTTTTTTAATGTTTTTTTAAAAAAATTGATTGAAAAAAAGGGGGTAGGGGAGTGATTAAATTTTATCATCGAATTCTTCATCGTCAAATAAGAGAGAAAACAAAAGAAAAAAAAAGTTCAAGTGACTCATGATTGCCATGGGCACGGCTGCCGTTTTGAATTTAGCTAGCTAATATCGTATACCTATAATTTTACTACAAATAAGATTCCACATTTTACATGTACCTAAAATGTAATGTATATTTATGTAAAAAATAGGAGACAGGAGGAGGGACGAAGAGAGGGGCTGAAGGAGGTGAGGGGAAGATGGAAAGAAGGGGATGGATCAATGGATGGATGGATGGATTGGATGGATGGATGGGTTCTGTTTTCATTTTCAGAAAAGACAGAACTTTTAGAAGAACACGAAAGCGCCACGTGGAATGTTTTTTCTTTTTATGAAAAAATTAATTTCACCCCCCCCCCCTCCCCCCACCCAACCCCTTTCTCTTCCTCACCATTAGAGGTCTTATTTCTTTGTGGTCATCCAGTAACAACTGAAACATACTGTCAGCTCCTACAGCAACAAGTGACACACCATTATTCATGTAGTGGTTCCATTAGATTCAAGTACGTGAGATTTATCTATGATTACTTGGCTCTACATTTTTGTCATCGACATATGTCAGAGTACTCAGACAGTTGGAAAGAGCTTGCAGGAAATCGCAATGCGGGAGAGAGTTCACAGAGAAGAAACAAGAAGGCTTCAACACTAACTGTTAAAGAAAAGAAGAAGCTGCAGGAAGGAGAGACAAAAAAATCAAGCCATCAACCCATCATCCAGTTTTGTCTGCAACAACTGTGACAGAGACAGCCACGCACAAATGGGACAACCATTCTAGGCTAAACAGCAAGCTGCATCCATTGTCACATGAGACGCAGACGGAACTTACCAGATCTATGACTTCTTAATACAAATTTCAATTTTTGCACAAAAAGTTTCATACATTAATTACATTTTCCCAGTTATTAGAAAGGCATGCATACTACTTACCTTTTTCATCAAATCTTTCATCAACTCTGCTAGACAGCCAGTCTCTCTTTCGATGTGCTAGCTGAAAGACGTTTGTGTTCAAACTCAATGCGTTTAAGTGCACATCTTTCTTGGGATGCACAGCAAGCATGAAGAAAACAACTGCTGCATGTCTGGTTTTCTCGCAAAATAACAGGCCTGCAGTAGCCATTGTCAGTCCAGTAACAAATGTCAGTCCCGTAACGATGATACAATTTTGAATATCTCGGTAACTAAATAATAGTTTTTAATTAATTTTGGTACAGCAAATTATACACACATATATCACCTGTCTGAATCATTTTGCATAACCATAGAAAGTCTAAGAGAAGTTCTTTTATCAACTGCCTAGTCCTATTTTTTGCAAAAAGACGTGAAAAGATGATGAAAAGAGATGCTGATTCCTCTCAAAACAATCTAAATGATATCCACTTCACTTGTGTTATAGGTTGGAAATTATTGATGCTTATGAACCTGTTAATTTTTATTTATGATGAAATAATTTACTTAAGCACAGAAAAAAATAGCCCGTTACGGGACTGACATTTTTTAGAGATCTCATCACTTTCAGGTTAACGATCTGTGTTACTTTCAACATTAAGGTCCAATATTTAAGTCCTTTTCTGTACAACAATTTTCAAAACTATTTACACCCATGAACTTCATAAAAAGGAAAAATAATTTTTTTGCAGTAGCATGTCCCAAACAGCGACAATTTTTGAAGACCCCCTATAAAATAATAATTGGAATAGTGAAAAACAATATACCCATTATGATTCAGTATGTATCAGCCCAGTATTCAGTTTTGACTCGTAGTATCTACATATATATCTATATCCAATAATAACCGACTTCTATCTCTTCTAGCCCTTACCGACTGTCACGCCAGGGGACAGGGCATCGCTGCTCCCACTAGAATCTCTCTTTGAACTTGAAATTCTGGTTTTGATGCACCTTTCAACCTCCTCTGGGGCGGTTATACCGGATCTTGAAGGCAACATGACGGTAGAGGCCTTCAATATTTCTCTGGCATCCTCATCCTTATACCATACCTGTTTGGGTTATGAAATTGAATCGACAAACACAATAAATCTATTTCCAAACAGCAATATTCTAGCAACAGAATATATAATTTTCTTATGCCATTGACAATCTACATTGTTGGTGGATTGTGCCAATGGTGCTGTTAAAAAAAAATAAGCACAAAAAATAGAAGAAAGAAAGAATATGTAAATAAATTAAACATTCGGCATTTATTAACCAAATATATATGTGTAGATCTACATTGTATGTGATCTAAAGCTGGAATTTGTTTAAAACCAAGACAGTGCCATAACCAGAAGTTATCAATGATCATCACCCACTGTTCAGACATCCCATGCTGTTTAGTTCACAGAACTGTTACTCAGTTTCTCCTCAGTAATTGCTTTCTTCTTATAAAACCCATACTCTTATTACATGTTGAGGTGTCAGGGATTGTAGTATGAGTTTAACTGCCTTAATCTACAGTCATCTGTCTTACAAACCGATGTAGCCTATTTAAAACTTCAGTTTTCTCTGAAATAAGATCATCTTCTATTTGCGCAAAGCGAGACTCATGTTCTCATAAAATGGTGTCTCTTGATAGCTCTAACACATTATCGCGAACTGTTGTGTAGTCTATAGGCTATAAGATGAGTCCTTTCGGGTGAATCAAAGAACCATTTTTCTCAGTCAGAGATGCATGAAACAACATGTCCCTTCGTGTTGTAGACAGAATTTATCAGCTGCTATACAGCCCATGAGCAGCTGTTTGAACTGCAGTTCTATTATGGCAAACTAGGAGAATCATTTTACAACAAACAGGTATGTTGGTGAATGACATTTAAACAGTTTTTTCTTGATTCTTATGCCATTGCTCGAATACTCTGCTGACATCTTCTACTGAAAAACTTATTGCAGCCCCCACAAATGATATTTACCGATTTAATTATAGTTTTCAGAGCAAAAAAAAGTTATTTCCACAGGCAAAATAACCGGTATAACAACCTTCAATAAGACAAACTGGTTCACAAAGTCCATGCAGAATTTGAAGGAAATCCATCCCCTCTGAATAAAGTGATTTCAGAGGAAAAACATAATTCAAACCTTTGCAGGTGGATAACAGTATAAAAGATAGCCTCTGTGAGACAAACAAAAAACTGACAATATGAGTAACATGCATGACCAATCTTTCTCTCCCAATGTCTGGACAGGGCTTCCAGTCAAACTTCGTGGAAACTAATAAAGTCAAAAAATTAATGGTTTAAATACATAATGTGTTTCAAATAGAACAGACAGCTAGCAGACAGTAAACAGGCAATCAGACAGATGGATGGATGGATCGACAGACAGATAAAACCCATGGATGGTTTGATAGATAGAGAGCCACATCGACAGATAAATAATCTGACAGATAAATACATAGATACACAGATTCATAGATATATATATATATATAACACGAATAGCTAGATATATAGATAGACAGACAAACAGACAGACATACACAGGCTGACAGATACATAGATACGTTGATAGAAAGACAGGTATCTAAATAGGCAGAAAGGTGGATAATTAGGTAAGCAGATAGGCACGTAGGTACTGTATTGTAGTACTGTAGCAATAATTAATGAACCATTTAATACTTCACACATACTTAGCTCTAAAAGGAGCCCACAAGCCATCAAACCCCAAACATTTCCCATAACAACTGTATATCATACACTATATAATATGATTACTAACATGGGATTTCATGTCGAACATGACCAAGTTGTCTTCATCTTCAATCTGGGTGGCTGGCTTGATCATGAATGGTGGTCTTTTGACAGGGGGGAGGGCGGGGACAGAGAGAGCTCCAGTTTGAACACAGTAGTGGATGTGGCAACCCTGCAGATCACAGTGACATCCAAACAGTAAGACAGAATAGGACTAGATAATATAAGAAAAGATATATAAGGCAAGACAATTTAAGATAGATAGGTGAGACTGTTATGACAGGACAGAATAACAGGAGAAATACAAAATAAGAGAACAAAAAGATGGAAACTGGTAAGAAAGAAGAAAGATAAAGTACAGATGGAGGATAAGACATGATAAAGATGAAGAATAAGATAAGATAGGACAAGTTAAGATAAGATGAGTGATGATAAACATTTGACCTCAAAAGGAATTTTTCCTTTCACAGCTGATAATACACTAAATTAAAAGAGGTGGGGGATGTGTCCTGGAGGTGATTTTTTTTATTATTAAAGATAGACTATTTTAACCTTTTCCATCAAATTTGGCACATTCAAATTAGAAAAAAACAGTGAAAAAAAAAAGACTTTTTCATACAGTTGCCATGGCAATGCCGCCATATTGGATTTTGGCGTCTCTAAATTGACTGATTTTAAAATCTATCTCCTCCGTCAAATTTCAACAGAAATTGATAAAACGGTGAATTTATTGTTTGACATAATATCTAAAAAAGTTACATATTTTCAGCCTTTCCTATGCAATAGAAAATTTTCTAGAAATTTTTGAAAATGCCATGTAAAATAAAATAAAATTTTGCCGTTTTTTCATACAAAAAACCCGCTTTTCTCTAAAACTTATCAACCAAATGGAGCGTGCATATGTACGTTATTAGGTCTTGTTATGAAAATGATGTAGAACAAATTTGGTTAGAATCAGTTTCGAAGCATAGAAGTAGATAGCAAAATTCTGTCAAAAAACCAGGTTCTGAGAAAAACGTGTTTGAAGTTTTTTTTTCTTTCAGCGAAAAATGGACATGGCAAATTTTTTGTTCAGCTTTTAGCCTTGGAACAGCACTTTTGCACATACTAGTCCTCTCTCCATGACTTCTGTCTCTCTTGTTGCCGTTTTTTGGCTTTCTGGGCATATCTTTCCTCAAATTTTGCTCCCCACCCCCCATCCTTATAAGGGCTCCCATAGAGTAAATACAGAATCCTTGAGGGCCTACATGCACCCCCCCATATCTTTTTTTGTCCAAACTAAGAGTGTCTTAATCTTTGCTATGGCATATAGTCCACAACTGAGCAGTAGAAAGAAAGGAAAATTTCACTATTTATAGGACGTGGAAATTCATTTTAGAACACTTACACTGGTAATCTGCATGATCAGCAGTTTTTTTTGCCTCATAGTGGTCATCCAACATCCATTCCTGGCACTGGGGTTCATGATATTGCTAGAAGAGATGATCTACGACTGCATGTAGCAGCCAGATGGAGCCAAATCCTGGCTGACAGTAGGCTAGGCCTACCGTTGAATTACCATTGGTCAAACACGTTAGAATGGGCATATCCACTTTCTGATACCATTTTTATACACAGGCAGGGCTTTTTAGATAAAACAAAGACTCAAAATCGCATTTTTTTAGCAAAACCCATATCATATTTCAGGATGCACCCTCCTTCCCAACCCCTCCCCCCTCCCCCCCCCCCCCTTAAGTAAGAGATGATTCATTAACACACACAAGTTCAAGGATTCAAAGATCAAGAACAGTGTCAAATTCAAAACAAAGTAGATTCAAGAAGCATTGCTACAGTCTGATGAACATTTGTCCTGCGACCATGGCAAATGAGTCAGAAGTCGCGCCCGGTGATAAAGATCCACGGCCGTTTTCAGTCGTTTTTAACTACTTTCTGACTAAGATACTAAAATTCTTTTTGCTTTCACAAAACGACAATTTAACCTTACTTTAACCTGAAAAAAGAAAAATTTTGGTATCATAGTTGGAAAAAAGTACAAAAATAGTAAAAAACAACTGTAACTCGAAATCACCTGGAGCGACTTACGATTCATTTGCCCTGGGCACAATGTTACGGTACCAAGAATCAAAGCAAAAACTGTGAGTTTTTAATGGAAATATACTACAGGTGAAATTTTCATCTCAGACGTGTGCAGACAAATATGAAATCAAAGGCTCCAATTTGTGTGCTTTCAAATGGACAAATTAAAAGTGATTTTATTTCAGGAATTAGTGAACTATGAAAGTCAGTTGCGAAGCAGGACAAGAATATGAAAACATATGCTGATATTGATAACAATAAATTTTACCATGTCATCAGTAGCTAAATGTTGGCTGTAACCCTCTGGACATTTCTGTGGCCAGGTCTGAGGTCCACCATTCATGGCCATAAAGGACCTCAGCGAGTTTGGTGCTGGAGCCTTCAGTATTCCATTGGAACCGACTGGATGTACACCTTCCTGGGCCAGGGGATTGCCTATGTCAGTGTATATAAAATATATGTATATTATCACATCAATTTACAACTTGTATGTTGGTCAATTTTCCCTTTAGAAACTTAACATCAATCAATATCCATGGGAACATCAAGGACACAAATAGGCCTGAAAGGAGATCATCTATTCACACGGGAATAAAGCGTATGAAAATGAAAGGGGAACAGTATGTGGAAACACAAGCAGCAATGAAAGCCAGAACCTATTCTACAGAGCATTCCACTGAGTGCCCAGTATGTGGCATTCTGTGTGCACTAGACTTTGACCTGAAATCCCACATGAGGATTCACAGTTGAACAAAGTGCTGCTGTTGGCCGTACACATATACCTAGAAGTTAATTTTTCAAATACAGTTGAGAATCAGTAGCAATGTATATCTCTAGACATTAGCTCACACCAGAATTGTCTTAGTATGTCCAAGTGTAACATTAGCAATTATAAAGAAGAGATTTCGTTAAATATCTTTAAAAACCTCACGAAAAACAAGGGATACAGTGTTAGATCCAGACCAATGACAATGAACACATCTTTAGATTTGCATGCTGTAGACATTGTATTTTCTGAAAATTGATGTGGCCATATTATGTGAGCGACTCTAGGAAACCAGCCACAGAATGAACATTTCAAGTTTGGGTTCACTTCATATCAGTAATCTTAGAAATGTCAACTCATTCCCACATATACTCACACACAGATATATACACACAAAGTAAAGATCACATACAAAACAACCATAATCATTTTAAGATTCTCTACCAGTAGCAGAACTGAAATTGCCTGCATCACAACTATGAAACCCACTGAAGGAGAAGTAGAATTCCTCCCCAAAATTCTTGTCATTGTTGATAACTATAACAGAAAAGATGAACCATAATGTAGCCATAATTTTTTAGGGATGTTGTAACAAATAGTAGCCTTGATCTTACCTACATCACAGCTGTAGAAACCACCAAAAGGCACTGATAACGCCTCGCCAAATTCATAGTCATCACTAATACACACAGATAGATCGGCGAACAGCTTGCGGGCATAGAATGACTTCGGACATCCCTGTGGTTGATGTGAGATGTTATATTATATTGTGACAGGCAGATCAAGTACAGCGTTCAACATATTATCATATACTACGTATTTCCATAAATCAGTATGCTCTGTCTTTGTTAAAAATTTAGTTCTGCTTACCACTTCTATCGGTTCCCCTTCTATTGTTAACCTGGCCTGTTTTTTTGTCGCTCTCTGTGCTCTAAACATCATCGCTGTTGCTTTTCCTGCGTTTATTCTTAGTCCCCATTTTTCCATCCATCTTGTTATTCTGTCTATATTTCTTTGCACTACCATTTGGGCTCCCCTTGTGTTTCTATCTGTTACCCACAGGGCTGAGTCGTCAGCTAATTGCGAAAGACTGACTGACTCTGTATCTATTTCTTGCTCCAAATTGTTTATCAAAATTGTAAAAAGCATTGGTGAAAGTACAGCTCCCTGTGGTGTTCTGTTTTCTTGTGTATACATTTCCGATAGTTCATTATTTACCCTTGAACTTGAAATTTACGATCATTTAGGAATGCTTCTAGATAGTTTGCTATCGGTCCGGTTATTCCCATCTTCTTTGTTTTATAGATTACTGCCTCCCTCCAGCTGATGTCATACACTTTAGTGAGGTGTAGGAAAACAGCAAGTATTATTTCTTTATTTATGAATCCTTTTTTGACTTCGTGCTCCAATTTTACCATCTGGTCCGTTATGCTACGATTTGATCTAAAGCCAGACTGGTATTTGCTGTAAAGATTTTCTTTGTCTAAATGGTATTTTAGTCTGTTGTTAACTACTGTTTCCATCGTTTTTCCAAAATGTGATGTTAGATATGGGCCTGTATGAGTTAACATCTTGAGGGTCTTTCCCTGATTTTTGTAGGGGTATTATGGTTGCTGTTTTCCAGTTCTCAGGGAATTTTCCTTGCTTTAGTATAATGTTAAACAGCTTACTTATTTGTTTTATTAGATTTGGGGGTGCTTCTCTTATCATTTTATATACTATCCCATCTACTCCTGCTGCTGTATTTTTCTACTGCTATCCTTATTTCTTATTGTGTTATTTCCTTGTTAAATGTTTGTTATCTGTCTTAGGTTCCTTATCTAATTCTTCATTTAGTTCTTCAATCAGCTCCCGTCTTCTTTCTACTTCTGTTAACCCTCTGTCTGCATTGGAACTGGTTCTATAAAAAGTTTTGGCCAAAATTTCCGCTTTTTCCTTATCTGTTGCCGCTATTTCTGGCTTCTTAATTACATTAAATGATCTATCCCCCATTTTACTTCCTAGAAAGTTTTTTTAGTTTTTTCCAAATTTCTGTTGTTGACATGTGGGGGTTTACTGTGCTACATACTTCTTTAAAATGTTTTTGTTTCTTCGCTTCGATGATCCTGTTTGCCTTGTTCCTGATCTTTTTGTTGTTTCCTCATTTTTACTGCATGATTGCATATTTTATGTCACCATGGTACTGCTCTTGTTTGTTTTATTTCCTTTATTCCTGTATGTTAGGTATCCCTTCCTGCTGTGTTTTTGTCCGCTGCTTTTATCATTGTTTCTGTTATTATCTTGTTTATTTCTTCCACGTTGAGCTGTCCCCATTGTTTTAATTCTCCTTCTTGTGTTATTATTTCTCTATATTTTGCCCAGTTTGTTTTCTTGTATGTGTTCTTATTTATTCGTTTTTGCTTACTGCTATTGTACTCCTATAGTTGGTTAATAGTTTAGTTACTATTGGCAGGTGGTCCGATGTTGTATCTTTAATTGTGTACCACTCTGCCCTTCCTATTTCCTGGGTTGTTATTGTCAGGTCCATGGCAGTATCTCTTTCTGTCCTGCTTCCTAGTCTTGTGATTGTTCCCATGTTTAATTAACATTAGACCAAAACATATGCTGGAAGGCACATACAGACGAACTGAAACAGCCAATAACATCAAGACTAAACATGTTAAAATACATAAAAGGAAGAGGATGGGGAGTACACCAGAAATGCCTACTCATGGCCTACAAAACATTTATACTAGGGAAACTAGACTACGGAGCAATAGTGTACGGAGGGGCAGCGAGAACAAATAAGGAAGACCAATTTCAAAACCAAGCCCTACGTACAATAACGGGAGCAGCAAAAAACAGTAATACACAGGCACTGGAAGTGGTAAGGGGAATAGCCCGCTGGAACTGAGAAGAAAATAACTAGCATTAAACTACAATTTCAAGACCACCCTGCATATGAAGCAATTCACTTTTGGATCAGTGAAAATCTCCCATATCATGAACCAAAGATCAGAAGCTGTAAAAAGGAACTAAAAAAAATGATGAAGGAAGACCTAAATAGTATGAAAATAATACATAAGACAAAGATCCCACCATAGGAACTGCAGACAATAGAAACAGATGTAAGCATAGCATTAAATATAAGTAAGAAAGAAACAACAGCAATAAACATGGCTGCATTAGAGAAAATTGAACGATGAAGGAACCAATCAATTTTATGTTTTACAGACGGTTCAAAAACAAAGGAAGGAAAAATAGGAATAGGGGTGTACTTCCCAGAATAAAAAACAGCAATAGAAAGAAGACTAAATGATAAGGCATCTATATAAACGGCGGAAATAATAGCAATCAAAACAGCAAAAGAGAACTTTAAACAAACAGAACATAAGAACCTAATGATATTAACAAACTCTATGGCCAGTATCAAAAGACTAGACAGTAGGAAAAACACAGAACGGGAAGATATAAAAGAAGAAATACTAAAAGCTAATATAAAACTAAGGAAACAAGACAGAATAGTAATATGGGTACCAGCACACGTAGGAATAGACGGAAATGAGATCACAGATAGGCTAGCCTAAAACGATACTCTAAAGGACAACACAGACATAAACGTGGGCCTCAGCGAAGGAGAAGTAAAAAGTAGAATAACAGAAAAGATTAAAAAAGATTGGGTAAGATCAATGGGAAACGGACCATCAAAACGAGTACATGCGGCAGTACTACCTAGAAGCCAAATTAAAACTACAAATACGGAGCAAAAATAACAACCCGATAATGCAGAAGATAGTAAGAGGAAGAATAGGAGCTCCAAAACTACCACTGGATAAAATTAAATGTAATACATGCTGAAGAACTAATACAATGGCCCACATAATGCTAGAATGTCCCCACTATAAAGCCAAAAGAGAAGACCTACTAAAACTAATGACAACCAGAGGAGAAGACCACACCCTGCACAACATCTTCAAACTGAAAGCGGATGAGAAACATAAGCAGACACCATAGAAAACTCTAGCAAAGATGCCAAAATAATTAAACGAAAATGAAAATAGAAATAATAACCCTCGCCAAATAGGATGAAGCAACACTGGGGATTCTAGGTCGGAGATAGACGACTAAGTAAACAGGGAAAAAATTGAAAAACCAAAACGAGAATTAAGGGGAGGAGATAAAGAAATAAATAACAACTTGGAAAAGGGTGTAACAAGAGAGAGGGAAAGGGAAGGAGGTAGAATAGGAGGAAATTCATGCCGGCAGTAAAATACTAATAGCAACAAATATAAACAAGTAGTGGGAAGGGGGAGGAAGGGAGGACTAGGAAAGAAAGAACACCAAAAGAAATCTATAAATTTCAAGGGGTCTAAGGACGGATGATCACATATGAAACCGAGTAGTTCCTGTGCTCTGCTGCCTGGAGACTCTAGACCCTGCTGACATGGAAATCCGCCAGGGGTACGAGATTGCAGCATCTCCGTTCGGTGATCTGGGAACACTGGCGAAGCTGAGTAGTTCGACCTGTTCTTCTCCCTTCCCCCCCTCCCCCTTCCTCTCAATCAGAGAAGTGGATCCATTAGATACATCACGTCACCGCTCCAGAGATGGGGACACAGACGAAATTAAGTTGTCTTTTGTTGTCCTCTGCCGACCGAGAGACGCAAGGTGGTAGATTAAACCCTATACCCCAATTCTACCTAGTGATTCCCCAATATGTACATAATGTAAATATAATAAACGTTGTCCAAATAAATATTGTTAAATGAAAGCCATGAAATAAGCATACCAGGGAAATAAGAAATAAAGGCCGAAAGGCTCATCCTTGTGTAGATAGAGTACGGAAAATAGAGTAGGAGATAGGGACGACAGGGAGTAGCACATACCAAAACAAGAATAGTAAGGGATCCATGAGTGACCAAAACAATGCAGTGACACCCTCAGACTCTCGTGGGAGGACCCTTTAACACTGTCCACGAACAATACGATAAGAATAGCAGCAGGAATAAAAACGTGGACCAAAAAAAAAAAAATTCAAACAATATGGCAAATAGAGATAGTAATAGGAGCCATATTGAAGTAGGATAGAAAACAAATAAACAACAATAAACACATATCTCCAACAAAATAAGAGAATAAGGAGTAGACAGATAGTCTGCTGGCGATGAAGAAGACTAGGGAAATAAAGCAGCTTCTTGGTTCTTTTTTTTTTTTTGGAAGAACAGGATTTTTTTTTTTTTTTTAACAAAGACCTGTCTTGATAACCTCCACTAGGAGGTTGAAAGATGTATATAGAACGTAACGAAACATATCTTTGTTAAGAGGGGGAGGGGATGTATGATATCTATGTCTGAATCTGATAAAGGAATGCAAAATAATTTAAGAAATCCTTTTTCAAGACATGGAGGGCAGAGAGAAAGAAACAGAGAGAAAGAGAGGAAGACAAACAAGTAGGCAGATGGAGAAGGCGATGGACTGATTGAAAGTGACAGGCAGAGAGAGAAAATGAAAAGAATTAAGAGAACATATAAGAATGAGATCTAAAGAACATACAAAAGATAGAGACAAAAAGCAGAGCTGCTGAGCAAACAGAATACAAGGAAGAAGCAAAGGGAACGGGAAAAAGAAATACTCATCCATTAATCAATTCCAGAAAGACAATGCTGGATGAAAGAAATAATGTTATTATAATGAGGTCAACTGAAGGCCTGAACAGAAATATCTATTCTAACAATGCCTCTGTATCTCATACAAACCTCTGTGCCAGTCACAAGGTTGTCAGTTTTGGATGTATAGAGACCCCCAAAGAGATAGCCGGAGTCTTTCTGTACTTGTCCTGTGGCAGCACACCAGAAGGTGGTAACTTCTGCAGCAGAGAAGTATTGGTCCGTGTGGCAGCACTGGAAGAACAACCAGCACCTGAAATATATTACATATACAAAGTTAGAGACCAAATTAAACTTTTCGAGATCAAAATGCTGTTGTGAAAGTTGCTACTCTTTAACATCCACCATTGTCAAACATCATGCAGGCAGACAACCTATGAGCATGACCGCAGACTACTGTACTTTTCCAGGATACGTTTCCACTCATAGTGAACTGATCCTATTACAGCCTATCAACACGGGAAAATGCCATGAACTATCACAGCTTTGTTTTCTAAACATAAAAAAAAAAAAAACTATTCTAGAAACTGCGGCTGGTAAAGATCGCCATGATGAAAGACCTGATCTCAAGATGGATTGAGCCACGTTGTGAAATTGGAAGTAAAGTGTGATGAAAAAAAAACTTTGACACTTTACTGGTGCTGAACAACAACTAGGGAGCAGCGAAGGGAACAAGGAAAAATGTAATACTTTTCATTAGGGTAGAATTCCATGATAAAGAATAAAGCAATAGTTTTTGTGACAGTGTCTAATTGTGTGGCATATTGTGAAACAGACTGATTGTGCATAAGTGTAGACAATGAAAGCAAGTCATCATAGGAAGCGAACCTGTGACATTGTCTGTTGCTTTCTGCATGTGCATTATGCCGGCCTGTATGGAGTTGCACCGGTGTGTAGGAAGGTGGGCAGGAATATCCTCCTGTCTTTGGGTTCTGCTGCTCCAGACCAGTGCAAGGGTTGTTGTGCAAGTATTGTCCTGTTACCGAACATGTCTGGTATATACCTGAGAGAAGAACAAAGTGGATGGATGGCTGGATGGATGGATACTTGGGTGGTTGGATGTCTGGATAGATGGGTGGATTGATGGATGGATAGCTGCTTGGATGGATGGATGGATGGATGGATACTGGCTGGCTGGATGGATTGAAGGATGGATGGAGATATGGATGGATGGATGGGTGGATGGATGGATGGATGGATGGATAGATACATGGATGGATGGATGGATGGACGGATGGATAGATGGATGGATGGATGGATGGATGGATGGACTAATAATCTGGACTAAATAAGGAAAAATTAATTTGCATGTTTGAAAATTTTGAACCATATTCATCTGAAAATCATTGGTAATTATTCCATAATGTAAAACGAAGTGTCTAGTTGGACTTAAGTCCAGCTAGCCCTCAGGTCTATTCAGACTTATTGTCATTTCCCCCCTCCGACTTTTGAATCAACTTGTAATCAATTTAAAGCTTACATTTGTTCATTATGACATCTGATGTGCTTATATGAAAAATCAGAAAATAATAGTCATTAAAAAAAAGGAAGTGTCTATAGCAGCCTATAATCCCTGATCAGGTATTTTAGCCCCAAATCCCCAATTTTGGTTTTGGCATTGATTTTTATACCCATTTTCGACAGCAATTTGATGTTTCACTTTCTAGAACTCCACAATGTCCCAATATTGATGCAATTCTGACTCAAATTTGGATCACTGGTGAGAGAAAATGAAAAATAACGGACAGAAAACCCCTGTCATATTTGGATTATAGTAGGCCTACATGTATTATAATGTTAATTTTTACTGGGAGCTCACAGTCATCTATGGCCGGATGGACAAGTAACCAGACTGATATTCGATTAACCCGGGTTCAAATCTCAGCCACGCCATACTTTTTTTTTTATTATTATTATTCTTTTTATAATAAAAATTAATATGTGTCTATTTGACATAGATTTTGTATTTTTATTTTTATGTACAATTTTGAGGAGTTAATTAGAGGAGATGCTTTCGTTGAATATATCTTGCGGACGTCATCAACTGAGAGTGGAAGGTTCATCTCCACTTCAACTTCTGGATCTAGATCTAGACCTCATTCAGTTCAAATAAAAAAGATCGTCAAGCTTGATGATAAACCTAGACCATCATTTATTAATAAGCATATTTTTAGCTGAAAGTATCCCTCCCAAAGGGACATGGCGCAGACTTAAAGCTTAATGGCTACATGACGATGACACAGAGTGAATAAGTCTGGGTAGACCTCGAGACTAGACGGAATTAAGGGGAGGAGCACCTGAAAAATCTATTTTCCTTATTTTTCAATCTAAACCCTTCAAACTTGTATGATATACATATATGGTAATTGTAATTTAAAAAATGCATTTGTTTGGTGTGTACTTGTCATGGTTGCTATGGTAATGGTGGCCATCTTGATTTTTGTTTATATTACATAATGCTTCATTTTGCAAAAACAATCTGACAGAAATCGTTCAAATTTTGCATGGTACTACACGAAAGGATGCTTAATAAAGTTACA
>JBCEWB010806455.1:0-16337 GCA_039654565.1 Peronia peronii | reverse complement strand
CCCCCCCCCCCCCCCCCCCCCCCCCCCCCCCTCCCCCCCCCTCCCCCCCCCTCCCCCCCCCCCCCCCTCCCCCCCCCCCCCCCCCCCCCCTCACCAGCAGCCTGCCTGTCCAGCTACTCCCTATTCCATTTTTTTTTTAATTGAAGATGTGTGTTTATTGTTTTTTTTTCAAATTGTCATTGATGCTCAGCCTTATTGGACTTACCACATTTTATAACACTGAGTTGCTAAGGGTTAAGTATGAATACTAATGTATCATAAAAATCTTAACACTTAACTCATTCTGTTGAAACTTTAGGGTTAATCTATTTGAAGTCTTGCCATTTGCAGGGCGGCAGGCGAACTGAGGTCTGTAGTTGATTATGTCAAGTGAATTATTGACAATGATAACTGAGAAGGGAGAGGAAGACGGTCGGGTGGGGGAGATGCTTGGGTGTCTGTGTTTAGCAGGGAAGGGGTTATGGAGAGAGAGAGGGAGCTCATCAAGACTGCCTACCCCCTCCTCACGTGCATGACAGGAAAATTATTGGCCTGGGCGAGGAAGGTTTGATCCGTTGCTTCTGCGCCCTGTCAGTTTTTCCCTCCAGCCTCGTTCTCAGCAAAATAGGCCATCGCTTCCTTCTGTGTTTCATTGTCTTTACATTGCGTGCCTTCCCTGATTTGAAACAGAGAGTAAGAGAGAGAGAGAGAGAGGGAGAGAGAGAGAGAGAGAGAGAGAGAGAGAGAGAGAGAGAGAGAGGGGGGGGTGAGGGAAGAGCGAGAGAGAATTCGTTATGTTGACAATATTCATTAATTTTAAGTATCTCTTTCGGAAAAGTTCCCCTTTGAAATGAACGAATGGTGCACGAAGATAAAAGATACACAAGAAGCGGACACGATGAAATAGGCGTTCGTTAAACAGAGGCGACCTGAGAAATTACGATAATGTCAACCTGAAACAGTAAGTGAATTTTTAATGGGACGTGTTTTTCACAATTAAAAAAAAACAAAATGCCATTTAAAAAGTGTATTTCAGAGTTGCTGAAATCTATTGAGTAAAGGTCCAATTGTTGTTATTTTGCGACCTTGGCCTAAATGAGATTAACAAGGATTAGCAAAAATTATGATGAGCCATTTTCTCGCTAAATTTAATTGCAGCAGTGGGTCACCGTCACCGGCATCGTCTTTTATTTGCCAGTTTCTGAATTTCTTACTCGGGGTAGAACAAAGATTTCTCACGAATAGAATAGAAAAGGAAATGAATAAGCTTCACAGTGATACAATTAACTCCATATGCTTCAAAATTTACTAGCGCCTGATTTCACGTGTCATGTCTCACGTAGATTTCTACTTTTGTAGCCAGTTTTTGTTTCGTTCATCTCAGGTCTAGAATTTTATTTCTGCACAATATCGACATTAGAAACCTTTGTAGTAAGTTTGTATGTGGTCTTAAATCTCTGGAGCCGATACTGATTTGGTCTCAAATGCGTGTCTTATTTAGAAGAAGTAATTTCGATAGACATTTTTGTGTTACTGGAAATTTTGTGGACATCAACGTCTTGGCTTACTCCTGAACAGACTGCTCACTGCCAAGTATCTTTTTTTCCTCACATAATTATACATGGGGCCTCCACATATTTTCATTCTTGTCCGAGATGGCTGAACGTCAGGTTTTCCTGTCCTGGAAGGTAGGTGACAGTTAAACCACCTTAAAAAAAAACAAAAAAAAAAAACACGTTCGAGTGGTTCTCATCACTTTGGTAGAATTGAATCCACGACACTTTCATCGAAGAGTGGACGCCCAGCTGCTCTACCATTGGCGCTCACTTCTGAAGTCTCCCTCTGAAGTACTTTTTCAGCGAGATGAAACCATAGATGTCTTCATACCCACTATGTTATTGGTCTTCAAAGTTAATTGTCCTTGCAACAAATTCGATAGACGTAAGCTGGGACAGAAAAAATGAAAACAAAAGAAAGGCAATCGCAAGTAAATAATAACAATAACAGCATTGAACAACGCCTATTCCCGTACAAGTACAAGCTCTCAGCACTTTACAATTCATTTTTACCGCGGAAAAAACAAAGGAGACACTCCTAAACGCTCTCAGCTTCCTGGGAAGTATACAAGGCGGCTGCCTGTTAGGCTCTCAAATCCTTATCAGTCTAACAATAATATTCACTGTCTATAGTCGGGTACCCATTTTAACCTGGGTCGTGGCAGGAAATATGTGTAAATTGTCCTTCCCAAGTACAAAATGTCAGGACCAATGAAGGTTCGAACCAGAAATTTTTTATCACCAGTTCGACAAACCAACGACTATGCCATCGACACCAGATTAAGCCTGAGTTCAGAGAAAAAAAAAAAGAAAAAAAAAAAAAAAAAAGCTACAATCATATTATGTCTCATAGCCCGTCAAAATGAGTAGCATATCAATTTGCCATCAAACTGAGTTCTTAATGTCACGTAAAACCTTAATTCATAGACTTGCATGTAGTAACAAAAGTTCTGAGCTAGACTGACGTTCACCAGAAGAGACACATACACATACTTAAGACAATATTTCCTTATTGAGAGATAACTGCTCTTTCATTATCTACAATATAAAAACATCCCAGACCATCTTCATCACATTCAACCCCCAATTTCCCTCTTCGAGTTCAGCGATTTACGACTCATCCTAACTGGCCGGGAGACATAATAGAGATGTGCTCTACTCCAAAGGAAAAGGAAGAAAATACAAAAGATAGAATGAACTTGAACAGAGGTAAATGGCCATAGTTTATCCCTCAGACAGCTGGAGCACCACCCAGAGACAGGAGCTTAGGTGATGGAAAGGTATTCATTTCCCAAAGGTAATGAAATGTAAAAGTTTAAATCACGACGTCATGTGACATGGAATGACCCTTTCCCAGCTCCGAAACAAATATTTGGAAATAAATATTAATATTCTCATCCTCAGATCCTCCACTTCTCGCGAGAAAAAATAATAATAAGGAAAGAAGAGAAACTGACGCGGTAATCACTTAAAGTTCTTTAATTCTGGGACAAAGTAAAAGCACATTCGGATGAACTGGCACATTAGACCAAGAATTTCAGGGAATGTTTTCAAAAAAAAAAAAAAACACACACACACGTCCTCCGTTCTTCTTAAGTTTTTATTTCAATGGGCCATTTTGACCATCAGCCAAAGTATTTCACTTTACCAAGTACCAGAGGTATAAGACAAACATTGTGTAAAAAAAAAAAAAAAAAGGAAAAATCACTTTTTCTTGTGTTTCTTGATACACGAACAACGAAAAATTTTGAAAACTTCATCAAATGATGGAAATCATTTCATTTCTTACTGTGATGATGTTTTCACCATTTTTTTACTTCACCTTTTTTCAAATAACAGAAACAGAAATGATTTTTTTCCCTTCTTTACAATATTTGTCTTATATCTTTTGTAGCTGGCAAAGAGAAGCAACTTAGATGGCTGAAAAAGACTCAACATATCAAGAGTTTTGTGTACTCAGTCCGTGGTTCAAGTCAAATCCACGCGTTTTGTTTATCCGGACTTCGGATTTGTCTTTCCGAAACCGGAAATCATTCTGAATTGGATGATGTCTAGAATCACTTCTCACCTCTTGCCCCACCCACTCCCGGCACGTGTACGAGTAAGTTCGACGTATAAATCCGCAAATCTCACACCAACCGGCCCCTTCTCTTCTACACATAGCTACACATGTTCTTCAGCACTACGACTTATCTCACGTCCTCTCCTATCCTGCTCTTCAAGGACTTCCGGTTTTGAGTCCTTAAGGTCATCTTTCTTGTTTTAGGATTTTGTTGTTGTTGTTGTTGTTGGAAAGGAGGGGGGGGGGGGGAGTTAGAATTATTCGCTACTCGCTTTTCCAGTCTCTCAAAATGAATTTCAGTGCTTTTCTTTCTGATCTATTCAATTCGTGTATGAGAGACAGTTGATGGAGTCTGTATTGTGACATTGCTGTCGTAGTGGCAAAAGCTTAGACGTGACTCTTCTCTCTGTGCAGTGCTTTTCATGAGTGAGATGACCAGGAAGTGATAAGCTTGATTTACAGTGCAATGTGTCATGTGCTTTGATTTTTCTTACTTTGTTTTTTGTTTTTTGCATTGTTTCTTTTGCCCACTTTGGTCCCTGGACATTATCTATGTTATAAATCTGCAGCAAAACCTGTGAAAGGCCGAAAACTGCTCAACAGATCCATCTGAAATTTGGCACACAAAACTGTTGTATGTGGATCTGTGTTTCCAAGTAGGTAACCTCGAAAAAAGCATATTATGTTTGAAGTTATTCTAAAAAAGCAACAATAACTGAATCACTTCCTAGTCTTTCATTGAAACAGGAAGTAACAATCACACGAACTATTAGGGTCTCTGTGGGGTAGGACAACAAAAATGATAATATTGTTTCTAAACCTATAGCTTTTTGAACAGGTAGATGCAAACATTTTTTTATTACAATCCAGACCAGGAAGTGAATCGCCGCCTCACAAGAGATTGTGTGACATGAGGTCAGAGTCGATGAATAGTGTTATGTATAACGTTGCCGTACATAAGATGTTTTATCTTAACCCTCGCTTGTATCAGTGCATTGTCAGGTCATACGTAAGTATGCACATTGCGCTAGGCTGGGCAAAGCTGTAGTCAGGGCTACTTCTATCACTTCCTCCTCCAACCATAATAACCAGAAAGTAGAAATAATTCTTATATATTTTGTACATTACTACTGTATTACTTCTTCTATTACCACAAACAGCTACTACCACCACTGCTACTGCACTAGTACTACTACTATTGCTTTACCCCTACTCCCCCTGCTCCTGCTACTATTACTACTACTACTTCTACTACTACTATTACTGCCACTACTCCAGTTACTACTACTACAACTGCTACTCCTACTCATACTACTGTTACTAATACTACTAGTGCTATTGTTGCTGCTACAACTGTATGATGACTGTCTGTTTCAAAATAATTAGGGAAAATCTACCACTCCAAAGAATTGTATGAATATAATGATGAACAGAAAATGAAAAACAACATTCTCTTCCACGGACGGAATCTCACAAATAAAGAGCTGTTAAATCAGAGCCCTGATTAAGATAACGAGCCTGCAATAGATCTAAATATCGTGCTCATTGTGCACAAGAGAAACCATACAGTTTCGTTTTCCATCAAAATTACTAAGAATAATCAAGACTTGCTTCATTTCCAAACTTTCGCTTTTCATGGGAAAGAAAGGCAAGATCCACTCCCATGCTCGCCTTGCTCGTTTTAATTGTTGAGAGGCGATTTGGAGGGTTAAATGAATAAGACAAGCTATTCTTAATTAAGAGCATAATGGAGAGCCGGAACTTGCACTTTTATTCATTTAACTGAGTCATTCATATGTTAGTTTATCTTTTTTATATTTTTATTATGTGAGTAGACATTTAGATATACAAGTAGGCCATCAACACAGATATCAATAATGTTAATAATATTATGGCCATTGATATGAGGATCAATGGGCATCGATACCTCTCTCATCGGCACAGTTATCACCACCACCAACGACTTCATCATCATTACTAACAGGAGAACCACTATTATCACCACCACCACCACTGTCTAAACTTACTATTACCAACAGTGGACCACCAAGACGGCGATAGGACGAAGGCAACTAACCAAATACATCAAAAAGAAGCAAACAGCTATAGGAGAAACTCGATATGCTAGAAATTGAATAAGTTGATATCACTAGCTAAATTCTTTACCTTGTTGGTTCTTCCTCAGGGCAATAGAGAAAACATAATATGAAATGTCAATGGGGTATTGCTGTATATGAAAGAAAATGTTAATTAAACGATTTTGCTTACCAATATCATCAACATCGTTACCATCCCCTCATCACAGTGAGCATGACCATGACCATGATTATCATTATCACCAGCAGCACTGCCACCAGATTTATGAAGACCACTGTCTCTATCACCATCACTACTATCAGCGTATTATGTTGTGACATTGTTTCTTGAGTCTGCCTTGTTCTGATGCTATACGTGATATTTTTGCCTATATTATATGCATGTGAATGCAAAAGTATCTTCCATGAACACTGTGTCTTATCAGCTGTGAATGTAATTTCTTTTAGAGGACAAAGAAATTTGTCTATCTTATCTCTTAGCTGACCACCATGATTTTCGGTCACATTGTCACTGTCATCGATACTATCATTAGAGTTCACCAATATCGCGGAAAATCCCATCGACCCATAACCTTGGCCTTGCCTTGGCCGTAAGTTGCTTCACTTTTTGGCTTGACCCTGTTGTTTACAATTGGTAGGAAATTTATGACTAAAACTCCTTGCAATGAGTGACAGACTCATAACCTATTGAACCTAGATGCCCTCTAAATAATAATAGTAGTGGGTAGTGTTATTGATTTAATGACGTAGGAAAATACATGACGTACTTCTGCGTTGGATTTTTCCTGAAATCTTGTGTTCTGCTATTACATCAACATCATGGATAAGACACCACCCATATAACCATAGTGAACAAAATCAACAACAACGATAACACCAACAAAATCATGTTCACCCAGGTGATTCTACATCCTGACCACAGTTAATCGTTACGATTGCACATTTCTTTTTAATTCCTGGAAATGGACGATGTCCAAGCCAATGATAATATAGCACAGTTTCTTGTGATTTGTAGTTTTAAAGATCGCTGTTCAGTGACCATTAATGAAAACCTTTACGTGTGAGAGGCCCTCTCGATTTGTTTACGAACTGAACAAGTTCCTTTCTTTCTGTGTCCTTAACCCTTTGGCTGCCAGATTTAGATACCATTTCAATCTCCTAGTCGACCTTGGCACAGGGAAAACATTAACACTGAGTGACCCTAAGCTTGTCGGCCTTTGAAATGCTGGGAAAGACATCAATTTTAATGCCGGGGTAGGGGGATATAACAAGGAATAATGAAATAGCTTTGAGGATGAAGGGTTAAACTACACATACATCCTGCAAATTTCTTCAGTTAAACGGCGATGGATCAAAATCAACAACAACAATAACATCAACAAAATCAGCACCATTAACATCTTTTAACTGCCAGAACCAACACTAGCATAATTTGAGAAAGGCTGACATGATTTGATGAGTGGCCTTTCCCTAGAAATTCCGTTTGCCTCCCAGCCAGTCAATCTGGGTCAGTGCCAAAATGAATTATTACCATCTACCTTGTAAATCCGTACCTCATACAATGTCAGGTGATGAAAGAAGCTTTGAGTTATTGTGACTGCAGTCAGAGATATTGCAAATTGAAGAGACAAGGAGTGACCCCTCAGAACTGGCTAGAATCATTAGAACAATGGGCATGAATTAACAGTTTAGTCCATAAATTTAAATATCCACCTCATAACAAACCGATAATATACTTATAATCTGCCCACATGAGCAATATTATATTTTCTTGCTCAGAAAGAAATATTCTTCCAATCTCTGCCATATAAAAAACATCGACATCAGACCCCCTTCATCACATTTAACCCTCGATTTCTCTGTTAGTATCCAACAACTGACGACTCATTCTGACTGGCCTCGAGATATTTGGAAAGGTTTGTGTGTAAATTTTGAGATCTTTCTTTTCTCACGTTGTGAACAAAATGAAGTTTTTAGTGACTGAAGTAACACAGTGGGATAGCCTGTTACACTGTGGAACATTACATTTCGTGACCTCAGTTTGCAAATGCTGTATGTCCATTTTCATATAAATTTGAGGCTCAATTCATCAATAATCCCAAACTAACACTACACACCCTGGTTTAGATGACGTCTTGGGACGTAAGGTACAAAATCTACCGATTACATTAGCATTAGGTGCAGGCATTTGGCGACAGTTCTGATCTTAGTTAAAACCTGAGGATGCACTTGTCCTCAAATGTATATGAAAATGGACATACAACACTGTAAACTGAGGTAACGATATGATGAGAGAAGAAAAAATAAATAAGGGAGCAAGTACTGACCATATGGTTAGACTATAATCCTAACCTTTATTAGGCTACAATCCTTGCCCTTATCCCAGCATACAGAAATGAGCTAACAGACAAAGGAGTTTTGCCATTGAAAGTCTTCAAATGCTGTATGAAATTCTAACAGGTATCGTGTCTATCGGTGGAGACAGAAAGAGGGAGGGGAAGAGGAAAGAGGCAGAGGCGTCATTTTGAAAATGAAATGATGAGTTTTACTTTCGTTATCTGGTCAATTAGGACTAATCGCATATAACATGGCCGCTCTATGCTCTTACGGGACTTAGTCACGACCAAGTCAAAACTGTCAAGCCTCATTGTCAGTTCTGCATGATGACCTTTCCCCATTCATTATTAATTCAACTTGTCATTTCAGCTTGGTGCGCTAGATTTAGGCCTTTCCACATTACGTCATCAGACCATCATAGAGTCTGAGCGTCACCGTCGGTTGATGATTTGACCAAACAAATCAGGCAGAATGTGACTGCCGTCACATCAAGCCATTTCCCACTTACACTCACCTATCAGCGCAGTTGACATTAAATCGTCATGATTGTAAATGGGTCCCCTTAGGAGTAATATCCTCCAAAACCTGAACACTGAACATTCCGAATAAATAAACTGTAATGAAAAAAAAACACCCTCCCCCCCACCTTTCCCGGCCAACCCCTCCCCCCCCCTCAAACCCTCTGCTCAAAGGATGGTTAATTTAGAGCTCAGACTTACAGTTACAAGGACGCCGTGGACGTGAGGGACTCGACGGAGGCACCGTCGCGGTTGTCGGAGTCACAGGCGAGCCCTGGCGGCGTGGGGGTGGCGGCATCATGGCCGTGGTTTTGTTTCTGTTTGGGTGTGAAGGGGGCGGGAAGACGGCACTGAAGAGACCCGTTGGCCGACTGGGGGGAGGAGGAGGAGGTAGATCTCTACTCTGCTGGAGAAGATAAAGGAGGAAGGGAGGGAGGGGGGGGGGGGGGAGGGTTAGCATGAATAAAGGATATTGATGTAAAGCATGATTTTTACAAACAAATATAAAACTGATAAAGACAAATAGATGAAAACAAATAGGGTAGGAAGATATAATGAATATTGTATTTACAGCTAACGGCAGAATTTAATATATATACAGATAAACGAAAGGGAGAAGAACAGGGGAATAGTATGAATGAGGATAGTAATATAGACATGATCTTTACAAATTTATCGCAGAACTGGATAAAGACATAGAAACGAACGGGATAAGGAGGTGAAATAAAATAAATCAGGGAAAGTAATGGAAGGCATGACTTTTACAATTAACCTCAGATTTAAAGATATATTATACAGATAAATGAAAGAGAGAGGAATGGGGGAACAATTAAGCGATAGTATTGTAGGACATGATCTTTATAAACTTAACACAGAATTGAACAAACCAAAAAGGAAAGTTTGGAAGGTTGGAGGATAGGGAGGGGGAAGGGGAGGTGGAGACTATTGGAACAAGGAATAGTAACATAAGACTCGTGGAAACTTTACCACAGAGCTGCTGGACATAGGCCGATCAACGATAGTACCGATGTCGGAGACATTACGAATAAAGCATAGTAACGTTAACTTGCACAGGCTTATCACCAGCAACTGGATACAAATAGATAAATGAAAAAAATAGGAATAAGGGGACAGTAATATGAATAAGAGGGCAGTAATGTCAGGCATGACATTTACAAACTTATTATGGAATTGGATAAAGACAGATAAACGAAAGGGGAAGGGTTAAGAGTGGGATGGTATGGACTTGCATAAACTTTCCCACAGAGTTGGATATGGTCAGATGAACCAAAGAGGAGCGGGGAAAGATGGTACATATTATATAGATAGAATAGGGGTAATTTCTGATTACATATCTTGTTACAATGACTGAAATAATATCACATTTGGTGACCGTAACAATGCTACTCACAATAATGATAACAACGCTACATACGATAATGGGCCATTTTTTTTCAGCCAGCTAGGTTAATTCCCTTTGCCAAGTATAAGAGGTGTAAGACAAGCATTGCAAAGAAGGAAAAAATCACCTTTTCCCTTATTATATATATTGTGAAATATATTGTGCAAAAAATTATGAAAAAATTATTATTATGGGAAAAAAAATATTTTCATCAAGTGGTGAATTTTCAGAATTTTCTGTTTCTTATATTTCACATAACAATCGAAAAAATGATTTTTTTTTCTTCTTTCCAATGCCTGTGTTATACCTCTTGTACTTGGCAAAGGGAAGTAATTTCGCTGACGGTCAAAATGGCTCATTGATATAACGACAAAAATAATAGTTTATTATAATGCATGACGCGATTGCATTAACAGCCTTTCCAAAACTGCCGTTGTTTTCGCTCTGGAATTTCTGCAAACCTTTGAAATAGGTTAATACTCTGACCAAATTACAATGACGTTATTTTCTCAACGTTCTCTGAAAGAGCAAAAATGGCATTGATAAATCATGGTCAACAAAAAAGGGGGAGGGGGGATTGTAGAAGAAATGAGCAGACAAATCAAAAGACTGTCTAGGTTCACACAGTCACACACACTCTCTCTCTCTCTCACACACACACACACATAAAAAGATAAAAACGGATAAAAAAAGGATAAAAACGGATAAAAAAAAAAGAAAGAAGAGAGAGAACTCACCATTGTTGTTTTGGTCAAAGTGTTCACTTTTTCTTGCAATTTTTCAAATTCCTCTAGACTGACAAATTTAGCATTCTTAGACTTCGCGCTCATTCTCTAGAATTGGCGATCTGAAATGTGAAAGAAAAGTTATGTAATCTTTCATCTTTTTATCGAATTCATCTGTCGCTGACTATCGCACTTCTAACATAATACCATAGCGTATAAATTGCTGTAGGTTAATACAACTAGCTACGGATAAATAGGTTCCTCAGTATTGGGGAGGCACCGTGCACCATATACAGCCTATACAGTCAGTCAATCCTTAATTCTTATCCGACCACGTATCTCTAATCCTAAGCGTAATTCTAACCCTAATCCCAATCCTAACCCTAATCCTAATAAAGGGATACGGTATATTTACGGCTTTCAACCTTCTGCGGGTGGTTATCTCGAAATGGGATATTGTTTATACAAATATGACTATGCATCGAACCTATGAATCATGAGATAACCACTCTCAGGAGATTGAAAGGCTTACCAAGACCGTAACCTTAACCGCCTATGAATTTGCCAGTGTTAGTCTGTCACTATGATGCCTCCTATATCCCAACCTACAGATCCGCCATGATAAGTGGGCAGCACTATGCCTATGAATTCATTTCTTCGTACGTATAAAGGGGGTATTGTTGTATTATTTATTCTGTAGCTCTCACGGTCAGATTTCATGATGATGCATTCGATGTAATATGTTTTCGTCTATGTTTGAGCTCTATGCACTAAATTTCTAGCATAGATTACAATCGTTCTCGAAATAATCACCAGCAGGAGGTTGAAAAACTGATAGAGACCGTAACGTAACAACCACTCCTTCTTCACCGCTATAACTGTCACTATCCTACAACAAAAACTATCATTACTTCACTATTTTATCTACCATAAGAGTCAAACACACTGTAAAATAATTGTACCACTACTGCTCCGCTATAATGAATTCTACACAACTACTGTAATTTCTCCCATACTGCTGTTATAATCGCTTTAAAGTTATTATGACCTCAGCTATTGTTGTATCTAACTCGACTACTATTGTTCACTATCAAATCACATTACCGGTACTACTTTTAGTCACTACTGCATATTCTGTTCTGATCACTTTTCACTATATCTTAACAACTACTACAATGTAGCCTATCTAGGAGTGCTGCTAACAATAGCAGTTAAGAGCCCTATCAATGGGGATTGTCATTCATTCTATTTTCAGAACAGACTAGTAAACTCCCTCATACATGATTATCCACAGTTTTACTTTAACTACTGCTTTGTTGTGAATACTTCGAACATTATCAGTCCACAGTCAATATCACTGCCGCTGTTTTATTGCACATCTAACTGGTAACAACATATTTATACAATGAGTGTCAACTATTAACGTCACTGATTCAGCCACTGGTATCACGGTCAGTGCTATCCCATTTTCAATATACTACATCGTCTTTTTTTTTGCTAGCAGTGGGCCTATCACTGTAGTGCCTATTGTCACATCGCATGGAATGTCTACAACACCTACTATTGCACAGGCTATCACATCTGCTACTCTTATCACTGTCGTCAATACCACTACAACTACCACTGCCATTACCGCCACCACTACTACTGCAACTATCAACATCACTCAGTACAACATCAACTACTACTGCTACTTATATTATGACAATTACAGGTACTGCCATCACTATCAGTAATGCTACGCCCACCACTGCCATAACGGCTACTATCACTACCACCATTACTTACTGTTACTACATCACTAACATTACTGTTGCTACCCCTACTGCTACTGACGCCAGTACCATGACAACTTCTACTATCGTACAGCTGACACAACCACTGTATTTAATAACACATGCAGTACTGTTCTTACTACCATTACTACCACAATGCCTACTATTACAACTACTTTTAGTATCACAGCACTTGCATATAGTGCTTTCTATTAATATATTGCCTGAAGTACCACAATGCTTGCTACAACTATTATATATGCATTGCTTACTAGTTTAGTGTTTATTGATACAGCAGTTTCAATTACAACTCATGTGTCCACTGTTATAGCACCTAAAACTAAAACACCAGGTACAACAAGGCCTACCATCTGCAATAGTTAACAGTACTTCTCTACCATTACAATGCCCACTACATCAGTACGTTTAGTTGCTTAATCTACGATGCTAGCGATTTTACCATGATGTCGAACATGTCCGCAATCTTTGCTCAAACTGGTGTTGCAGTCAAGTACAGTATGCACTGTTTCGAGGGATACAGCAGCATTTACGTAGTGCAGTACACACTGGAGATCTACTTCAACATCCCCTGTATAATTTACATCCCCGTTCTATGAAACACAATTTTATTACCTACTTCTTTTCCCAGGAGACCAACGTAAATAGAACAATTACTAATGCAAGTTCATTATTAGTAAGTGCGATGATGAATCAAATTTAGGGCTATCTCTTTCGTTTGTGAATAATCCTCATCAAAAGGTTTTGGTCTGCAATTATGTGTCAGGATTGAATGGTTTACCAACTCTGTTTCACACATTACTGAATATTTCATGCTGGGAAACGATATCTTTTTCAGGCAATATTAGATATAGAACAATTAGGTATATTTATTTCCCTCTCTCATATATTAAACATTTCAAATTCAATTTTTTTGCACACAACAATACGACAAAAAAAAAATTTATGTCGTTCTTCAAAGTGTCTGCGTGGACTTGTAGACTACATAGCCGTACAATAATGATAATACTAATGATAGTTGATGAAATGATTTATGTAGCTCCGGAAAATATATTCAAACAGCTGTTCTCTGCAGTATGTATCAAAGTGTGGGCAGTACAAAGTATTACAGACAACATATACGCACACACATGTAAACATTGAACTCCATGTCATGAAAACAATTATACACGGTTTGTTAACAAACTTTAATGGTTATAACTTAGCGAAGTATAGAGTTAAAACTGTGATGATGATGGCGGTCTTTTTCAAGTCTTGAAATTAACAAAAAAAAAAAAAAAATGAAAACACATCCTTGATATTTGTAGGTAAAAATGACAAAGGCGAATTGTCTTTGAAAAGTAGAATTGCAATAAGAATAATTACAGTCGCTGTTTCTTCACACACACAAACACACGCATACACACACACACACGCACGCACGTAGGCACACACACACACAAGCTCGCGCACACACACATACACACACACACAAGCACGCACACACATAATATGCACAAACAATAATAATAATGATAAAATATTTATTCTACATAAACTGACAAAAGTTTATGAGTATCGAGTCTGCTTAAACCTTAGGCGAGTCAAAGAGGTAATCTGAGAGTGACTCACTCAATACACGTTGCACTGGAATCCCCTAACACACAGCACACAGTGTAGTGATATGGTACTCATATTATTTAACCATAGACTTTACATACCAGAGTGACACATCTAACAGACACATCTAACACATAATTAATCCTGATTTCTAAAAACTGAAAGCTGAAGACAAGTAATGTGTTTTCTATAGAAATATAATTTTTTTCCCAAAGATAAGCTTTAAATGAATATCAAGATTCAGTCGCCACATGATCTCAAAGAAAGACTATGAGAATTTACTATGTTTTAGGAGTTACGATCATTTTGTTTTAAACACTATATGTATCAGATCTTGAAGAGCTAAAATATAAACTGTCATTAATTTCTTCAGCCTGAATATTTATATCAGCATCGAAACTCAGTCACTTCAGCAGTCTCTCTTAATAAGTTTAAGTTTTAAACAATGAATGGTTAATTCGCCAAAGAGTTTGATTCTATACATCACAGTTTCAAATCCTGAACAATAGCTGGGATAGCACAAAATGTTCACTGCAGAGAATGTGCAAAACGACACCGTTGTATTCAATAAGAACTAGAGGATTGAAAGGATGGAGCTTTCACAGACATGTACAAATCAAGATAGTTGGAATTTATCAGCGCCTCTTACTGATAATTATCCACGAACTAATGGCCTAATAATAAATCTATAGGCCTATATGATAACCTTATACATATCTTCAAGTTCTAATGAGAAGGTCAACTGATTTTGAAAAAAAAGTTCTGATGTGACAGAAAAAAAAGGGCGATGTCATAAAGTTCTTAAATAGATAACAACTGCAGTTGTGGCGGATGTAGCCTCCCCCTGAATACCAGGTGATGTAAGTGCCCTAATTTCATTCAGCCCGTAGCTGATAAAGCAGAGATAAGCATGGAAGAGCTAGGACGTCCATTACTATAACAATGCTAGACTGAGGGATATTTGAATGAAGGCAGACTCATTTATTCATTCATCTATTTATATCATACCTATATTAATTTATATATATTTTCCGCTTTTAGTTAATAATAATAGTATTCATTAGACTCTAGCACGTGTAAGGAATAAATAATAGGAGATTAATAAGGTCATTAAATAACCACACTAATATAATAATTATGATAATATGAAAGAAGACATAGTAAAGCATAATTTGACAAGAGACAAGAAGTATGATATACTAATATGATAGTATGACTTCAACATCTCTGGATCACCCTTAGGCTTTTACCTTTTAGATATCGGCCTTTTCAGAAATGCACACACAAAATTTGAAAGAATCTTTTGATACAATCGATCATTTTTAGCGTCTTACATCTCTTTCGAATGAAAATTAAACTTTGATCCAAGATAAAGTTTCTCGTGTAGACGCAGTCTAATATGATATGAATCATCTTTCCTTACAAGCTGTAAATCTGCACGACCCCAACACATTAGAAACATTTGAACATCTGAGAGATATTATGAGACATTGAAACACTAACAGCATACACAAAACAGATCCTACCTGCTGGCGACCATGTTTTCGCCATACCCACGTTCAAATCAAGAACACACATAATACAAGTTGTCTCAGGCAGAACCGTACAAAGTTATTTTCAATAGTGGGCACAGGTGAATGCAATAGGCGCACTGTCACCGCACAGCCATCATATATAATTACATAGGCCTCCGATAGGCGCCGTTATTGTATAGCAGCGACGTTTTACGTGCAGGAAGTTATTTTAAATGATACTTAACTGGCAGACCCTGTCTGTCTGCGCATATCAATCGAGAGAGGAAAAAGAACTTCCAAGCTTGACTAAGTCAGAACAATATCAGACACTTGAAGATAAGAAGAAGGAGAGAGAGAGAGAGCTAGAGAGAGAGAGAGAGAAAGAGAGAGAGAAAGAGAGAGAGAGAGAAAGAGAGAGAGAGAAAGAGAGAGAGAGCTTTGACAAGGACTGATTACTCTAATCTAGGCTACATTGTATGTACTGTGACAGAATCACTTTTCTCTGACAACGCATTTCTAAGAAAGTAGCAAATTTCCTTTTCGAACACATCTCCTTTTGACAAATAGTTAACCAAAACACAGTTTTTAGAGAATGAACTGATACCATATATTCTCTTCCAACGTTAGGTAAATTATGTTTGAGCAGGAGATTAAATGATTGACTTTTCCTGAGATAGAAAGATAGATAGATAGATAGACAGATAGATAGATAGATAGATAGATAGATAGATAGATAGATAGATAGATAGATAGATA
>JBCEWB010806344.1:0-16337 GCA_039654565.1 Peronia peronii | reverse complement strand
GAAAGTGACAGTACCAGCTAATAGCATAAGCATAAATTAGCCCATTCCTGCCCAGCTTGATGTGTCAAATGACTTAAGCCAAATTCTAATGTTAAAAGCATTTGGTATCTTATTCTTATTGCTTTAGTATCTTATTGCTTCGTCGAGAGACTGCGAATGCCGCATGTTTGTCTCACTTCCGGGTTGGAAACTTACTTTCTGCGGGAAACCCCGTTGAGTTTGTCCCGAAATCTCGCGGAACTCCATTACGCACCACCACGAAATCCCACAACAATAGTAGAACAAAAGATTTCGGGAAAAACCCGACGTCGGAAGTTCGTCAGACATTTTTCTATGTTATTAGATCACTACTACTATTATTTGGCGGGTATCTATCTAGGTTCAATAAGCTCACAGCGAAGAATTTTAGTCACACATTTCCTACCTACTGTAATCGAGTCAAACGGAAAAGTGAGGCAAACTTGTCAATAGTTTGCAGTGTTTGTACCACCTGCTGAAAAAAGACACAGGAATTTCCAGCTTTTCGCTTCGTCGGAATAAATCTATTATAAAGTTCTTGCCTGTAGTGAAAATGGAACATATTTCCATTTTTGCAAAAACTACACCAGCAACGGATGATTTGACAGCAATGTATGAATGTTTTGCTGATTCAAAATCAGCGTTTCAATGCATGTGTCGGCCATCCATTCCGCTAAGATTTCCTGCCACCCAACCATCGCCTTCTATGTTCATCTGATTCATCAATCCATCCATCCAACTATTCATCGACCCATCGATTCATCCATTCCTCCATCTATCGACCCATTCACTCATCCACCCATCATCCTTCCATCCATGTATTCAACCATCCATCCACCTATCTGTCTGTCCATACACCCTTCCAGCTATTCATCCATCCATCCATCCATCCATCAGGCCATCTATCCAACCATCCATCCATCCATCCATCCATCCATGTATCTACCCTCTATCTACATGTCTATTTATCCATCCATTTATTCATCTACCATGAATCTACATATCTAGCTATCCATCCATCCATCCATCCATTCATCCATCCATTTACCATCCACCCACCTATCTTTCTATCCACCCATCCATCCATCCAACTATTCATCCATCCATTCATCCATCCATCCATCATTCCATCCATCTTCCGATCACATCCATTCATCCATCCATCCATCATCTATCTATTTATCCATCCATCCATCCATCCATCATTCCATCCATCTTCCATCCATCCATCCATCATCTACCCATTCATCTATCCATCCACCCATTTATCCATCTCCCCAGGCAACCACAGCTGTCTGCAGGCAGACTTCCACATGTCACGTAACGTGGGCTTCTACCTGGTTCAGATGTACATCCCCAGCATCCTTATCGTCATGCTCTCCTGGATCTCCTTCTGGCTCACAGTCAACTCGGTGCCAGGTCGCATTTCCCTCGGACTGCTCACTGTCCTCACAATGACCACCCAGAGCTCAAGTTAGTTTTTTTTTATATATATTAGAAGAGAACCCACGGCCTCCATGGGAGATTTATTTTAAATAGCACTGGCGACTTAAAGTGTATGGCAAGCTTTCGCACCTCGATGTTGACACTTTGGTTGATTAAACTGAATGTTACTCAAAGAAAATGTGTTTTGAACGCATCATTCTATCGAACTTACAATTCGGATCAAGGCACCTTCGCGAGTTTATTATTCATTATTATCGCATTTTTAGAGTAACGTCAAAGATAGTATGCTTTTTTCGGATATATTTAGATACATAGAAACACAGATCCATATACAACAATGTTGTGTGCCAAACTTCATATGGATCCATTCAGCAGTTTTCGAGTCCCTAAGCCTATTGTGGGTTTTGTTGCAGATTTATAGTATAGATATATATTTTCTTTCTTCTTTCTCTTTTATTCTTTCTTTCTTTCTTTCCTTTTCTTTTTCTTTTTATCTGCTAGTTACTCTCAATGTATTATCCCGAGTCTGGCGGTCTAGAGGTAGCGAGACTGCCTCAAGATGGGTCAGGGAAAAGGGGATGGGAGGAATGCCGCGATGTAGTGATGTATCTTTCACATTCTTTATCCTAGTCTTTCTGTTTACTTCCCCTCCCTTTAAAACCCGATAGTTTGACCTTGTAGGCCCACTCTCCTAATTGGTTAGAATAGTTCATATTCCATCAAGCACAGATCTGGAAATCCCCGGCGGAGTATTTGTACCCCCTACTAAAAATAGAACATTAACTTATGGGTGTTACGCTCCACCACGAAATCCCACAATAATAGTAGAATACAAGATTTCGGGAAAAACCCGATGCCGGAAGCAGCCAACGTCAGACGTTTTCCAACGTCATTAAATCATTAACCACTACTATTATTATTTGGAGGGCGTCAAGCTTCATCAGGCTCACAGCAAAGAGTTTTAGTCATACATTTCCTACCCACTGTAGCAAGGTCAAATAAAAAAGTAAGACAAACTTGTGAACAATTTGAGGTGTTTGTATCCTCTGCTAAAAATAGACGCGGGGATTTCCAGCCTTTCACTTGGTCGGAACAAGTCTATTGTGTTTCCTCTATAAAAGTCAGCAGGATGGGTGCGCAAGCCTAGGAGAACAGCAGCTCAAATAGATATGAAATTATCTATCAATTCAGTCAAAAACGACTTCCTTAGTTGAGCCTGCGTCCATTCACTTACATTCATTTCATCTGCATATTTCCTGCGATAAGTAAAAAGTTCCAGTTGTTTCCATGTCTCTGTGTCAGAAACACGTTTAGAGGCTCTTTTTATAATTTGTAAATAGGAGTCTTTTTTTTTTTAAAGCAAATACACCGTTATGTTCTTTAAAAAGTGCCTTTGCTGACTTGGGTTTTATTTAATTGGTAAGGATGTTATCCAGCAAAGCTATAGAAAATAATAGCTCGTTCTGGTCTTCAGATGGATCAAAAGCCTCATTAAAATTCGGTAATCGTCGCAAGTCTTTCTAAATAATCTCAATGGTCCGAGGCTTTTCCTGTTTATATTTTGTAGGTTTTTCACTCTTAATTTCTTATCTCTCCCTATCTCTCTCTCTCTCTCTTACTCTCTCTCTGTCTCTCTCTTCTCACATTCTCTGTCGTCCTGTCACATCGTTCCCTCGCAGTTCTTGCCCCCTCTTTGTCATTGCCATCTTTCTCTTGGTAGATGAATATATTTTTTTCCTCTGTGTATACTACTCCCATTCTATTTCTTTCTCATCTTGTGTCTTTTTCTCTCTCCTCTTCTCCGTTTCTTCATTGTAGTTATCCCTATCCTCTCTCATCACATTTCCCTTTCCCGGTCACTCTGACCCCCCCCCCCCCCCCCAGGTGTGAACTCTTCCCTGCCCCGAGTGTCCTACACCAAGGCCATAGACGTCTGGATGTCCTCATGCCTGGTCTTTGTCTTCGCGGCCCTGCTCGAGTTCGCCATCGTCAACGTGCTGAGTCGAAAAGATACTATCACCGGTTTCTCCTTCAAGCACGTCTTTACTGTACCAAGGGATTTAGAAGCTGGGGACACGCCCGCAGCAGAGGTAAACGTATCATGATGAAGACAGAAGCAAGTCCTAGCCACTGTCTGGAATATTTACTCGAGCAATCAGATAGTTTCAAATACAAATTTATATTAATCGTTCAACTGTAAGACATTACATCTAGGTTTTAAAGAAATAAAACATGTTAACCGCCTAAAATAAATACGGACCGAAAGCGTAAAATAGTACATGTGGTTGCCAACTATGGTTGTTGTATATAACTTTTAAAAATTACGTACGCCACATCACTAGTTGTTTCAAATGCAAAAGACAATAGAGTAAACATAGAAAACTCCCTGAAATGGAGGGGTTAATATACATCTTTATTCCTAGTAGTTTAGGGTAAGATTAGAATCTCTCTCCTTATTTTCTTCATTTTTAATTTTTTTTTTCAATAACACCGTCGAGAGGATTCAGTTTTGGACAGTTTCCGCAACTGAGCCCATGTCTATCGGCCTGTCTCCGTGACCACCTGTGTCATTATTATTATTATTATTATTATTTAATCATCATTATTATCAACACTGGACTCATTTCATTTCTGCGGCGTTATTACGGGCAGAAATAATTCCTCTTTTGCCCAGAAAATCGTGCAGATAATAATATCCAAACAGATCAGAATCAGAGAACCGATTACGCTTTATCTACTTTGGAACTCGAATAAGTTCGGATATGTTGGCAATATCTGAGATTGCAGTTCATAATTATTTCGGCTTAATGTAAGGTGCACTCATTATACCCTGTTAGGTCAGCCCCTTCTATGTCGTTCTAGTTATACTGTTTCTTACAATCTCTCCTGCATATTTAAATTTTCAATAAATAAGAGTGTATTTTTTGCTTGTGCATTCCACATTTGTAATGCAGATCTCATGTAATACATCTGATGTAAAGAAAAAGACTTCCCAACAATGTCATTTTTGTTTCCTTACGCTATTTCTTCATTTTCCATAAACATAAAGAAATGACTCAGTCAAACGTTAAATGGGCGATGACTTTGTGATATTCTGAGTTCTTGAGAATTCAAGCCATTTGTACAATGAACCCCCTTTAGCTTCCACAACGCTGAGTCTATCTATGTCACAACCACTGCCAAACTAAACCGTTCATTTCGACTGCATTTCTGTTATCGATCATTTGCACGCCGGAGAACATGATTAATCCATACCTTTGTTTTGAATATTATCGCAGCAATCAAATATTTCACCAAAAACCTGCTTTATTTGTTCTTGTAGGTGACTGTGCCTCTGGATGGTTTCAAAGAGGCGGACGGCAAAACCAAACGCCGATTCACAAAGAAAGGAATTGTCTACGCCATGTACGTGGATATCATAGCTCGCATCTTCTTCCCGCTGTGTTTCACGATCTTCCTTATCTGCTACTGGCTTTACTACGTCAATGCCGAGGGCTGATACCAGGCCAGATAGAGGGCAAGACAGGAGACTGGACATAGCACTGAGCTCTTCGTGTGACACCAAAACAAACAAAGCTAATGAACAGGCAAACTGACTAGACAGTAGGAATTTGCATCGGTCTGGATTCGAATAATTTACGCAGCAGGATTCCTCTTCTCCCCTCTCAATGCCATTCCACTCAGCCACAAAGATACGAGACTCAAAAGGCAATATTATTATCCATAGAACGGAATTTCTTCCCCTGAGACTGTTGATTAAAGTTACTTTTTATAAATGGATAATCCTACATTGTTCCCTATTCACCAAGACATTGAACCCATATTTGTTTAAATACAACTAATGACTATTCCATGAGTTCACACTGTAATGATTGTTTGAGTTGTCATTATATTGCTCATTCATGGGTTGGACTGAGTAGAGATTATCAACCTTTTTTTAAGGATTTTGCATAGACTGCAAGTTTGCCAAAGCATCTCTGCATTAATGTTGTGTGGCAGCCTTGAATACTTCACACATTTAAATAGAAATACATGGGGTTGGGGGGGGGGGTGGCGGAGGAGGGAAATTTGGACTGAGGAAGACAAAGAAAATGTGGAAACGGGAGGGAGAAACGAGAAGTAAAACATGTTCAAACTGAGCTCTGACTATTGTTAACTTCTCTGGAGAGGAAGCAACCTATCTAACCATTTTTGCAAGATTTTATGATGATCAAGGCATACAAACAAGCATCATCCACTGTACAGTCGTGTAATGTGTGTGAAAGAAAGCCATGAGTGAATCTAATATTTTTTGTAATTATGTCCGTAAGGCGAGTTTCTTCTTTTTCAACGTCTTCTATATGTGATTTCTCTTCCCGCACAAAGCCCATCCATATGTGATGTTTGTGACTAGCACAAGACGAGCGTCAGAGGGATTGTCTGATTGATGTTTTGGTACATGGTCCTTTTGCAGATAGGCCGTCTGACAAAACGTGTGACTTACGATTATAACATTTTATATGTATATCTTGCTTAACCGTCTTATCTAGGGTATGGAATAGCTCATATCAACTTTTCATTAGATGCAACTACTGCTTGCTTGTCCGTATGCAGTCAACAAAATTTCTACTTTGGAAGCGAACTAAAGCGACAATAAAAATGATACATGTATTTCTGTGGTCCTCTTGATATTCTCTATCATCTTTGTTTTGATTCACTGGAGGGTCAATGCGTCACGTCGGATCTTTGCGTCACCTATGTCTGCATCATGTCAGACTGTACCAATTTGCACCAAAACTGGCTTATTTCTTCTCGACATAGAGCTTTTGAAGTCTGCCAATTTTGGTTCACATTCCTACAGTCTGACATGATGCGGACATAGGTGACGCGAACACCCACCCTGACGCACTGACCCTCTAGTCCTATATACATGTAGAAAAAAAAAAAAAAAACAGAAAAAACAGAAAAAGAAAGAAAATCAGACAACCAAGCACCAAGAGTTTGCACAACATGTTACCAATCCACAAGCGCACTCATACAGAAACATATTTTCTAAATATATTCTAAATAACCCCGTATTGCTACAGTTTCATTATTTCTTGACCGCTGCCATTCGGATACTTTTCCTTACACCTCAACTATCCCTAAAGCCCGCTACACGTATGCATGGGCTGCGCCGACGGTTATGGCCGACGATGACACTCTTTTCTCTTCCCCCCCCCCCCCCCCTTCCCACCGTCACCACCACCCTGCCACATAGTTCTACTGGTAATGTCAAGGTCGACATATGATATCTCTTTCCAAGATGTTGACTTATAAAGTGCTATTTTTTTTTTGATTGAATTAAACATTTTCATTTAGGAAATTTATATGACAGGCTTTGGTATCAAAACGCACTAGAGTTTAATGCAGACTAGTGAATGTAATTATTTATTTAAATCTGAAACCCACCATCCACGTTTAGTTCACGATGAAGAAACCAACCATGAAACGGAGAGTGTAGGCAGAATCCACGGACAAAATCATGGCCACAACGGCCGATTTTGAAATCAAGTTCAGCCTGATTTTGTACAGTTCAATCGTTGGCTGGAGAACTCACAGTAAAAAAAAAATGATAATAATAACAATAATAAATAATTTAAATGATTATGTGGGATATTAAACTCGATACTTCACAGATCTGACTTCACCAATCGACTGAACGTCGAATTCTAGTACAATTTGATACCAAATATCATCCTTCAAATTCCCAGAATTTAAAATTATAATGTCGATCAGATAACCACTTGCTTTCTGTTGTGACCTTGAACAAAAACGGGTCATTGGCCTAGCATTGTTAATAAATTTGCAAAGTCTGTCGGTATTACGATAAGGGGTTCAGTGTGCATTGCATTATTCTTGTAGCAGACCATTTCAACTACCCAGAATGGCCTATTGTGAACTATAGTTGGTGATTTGTTTATTGAAAGAACGAATTTTGCACTATATTGAACTTTTTAGGTGGTATGAATTTGGACCGAGTATGAAGAGCAAGGACTATAATAACAGAACTTTAAAAGGGAGAGTGTGTGCCGAAATTGTCCATTTTGCAAAAAGAATTCGGTTTTGGTTTTGGTTGGTTTCTTTTTTTTACCCCAGTGAAACATCCAGTCAAAATTACTCATCACTACCTCATCCGCCAACATCTTGGAATGACATGTCACATGCTGGGCCTCGACATCGGCAGCGGAATTGTGAAGTGTATAATCAGAAGCAAACAAATGGTCACGCCATGGATTTGTCGGTGTCAGCCGAATTATCGACGCAGACTGGCCATGTATGGCGGGCTTAAGCCTGCAACATCTGCCTGAGCCAATTTCGAAATCGGCCGTCAGCGAGGTGATTTTGACCCTAGGTTCTTCACTCATACATTCTACTACACCATTGGTTCCATTGTCGTCGGCCGAATGTTGGCGCGGACTTCAGTTCTGCCGTCATTTTAAAAAATACAGTATATGTTGTTGTTGTTTTTTTAACTGCATATACTGTATTCTAAAAATGACGGCAGAGTTATGTAGCGGGCTTTAGGCAGATCAGTCTAGAAGGAACCCGTTTTACAACAGACAGGTCATTTACATGTTGGTAAGACGAGAGATAAAGTATTATGAAAGACGTGCTGGGTATTCTTGAGCTTCTGTGGTCAAAATGTATGGAGTAAATATAATTTGAAATATGATGAGTGAATGTAGCGAAATGTAAGTTATTACCCAAAGATACACATTACATTTTGAGAACCCTCCCATTAAAATTTAACATCTGGCCTCGAGAAAAATATTCGGTTTTGCGTAGATTACCGTATTACGTTCGACAGCTGATGTTTGGGCGAACTGATACTACCATCTTATTGGTGTCATCAATGACACAATTCATACACTTATTTGATTACTTTCTTCATGATAGAGAGACTTGACTGGTCATAAATAAGGAACGTTTCAAATAGGCACCCTCGCCTGTCCGTGTGCTCTTACACTGTAGAGAGTTATGAATGACCAGCACATGAAATTTGCATTTAACTCACTTGAACTGGTTCGTATTTTATTTAACACAAAGTGTACAGTTTTTGATAACTATGAAATATTTAAAATAAAATTAATGCTCATTTCGTGTGGACATGTTTCTACCTCTATGCTCCCTACAAAAATAATTATAACAATATTTATAGAAATAATAAAGACAAAAATAAAAGTACCAGATGATCTGATTTTCGTAAATATCTGATCAAACCTGCATTTTAAATCGCAAGAGCTTGGGGAAAAAGGGGAGGGGGGGTTAAAAATAGAATTATCATAACATCTCTCTACTTGTACAAATCTGGCCATGTTGTTCTTGTTGCTGATATGCCAATGAGCGTGTGTTGAAATAAAAGCGTCATTATATCTCATGAACGATTACTTGCATAATTGTGTTAAATTATCTGCCCCGAACGCTGTTTTCTGTTTCCCTTAGATTGTAAAACTGTGATGTATATTCTCTTGTAGATAAAAGATGTTCGTGTTATACCATTCAAATTTCTTCAATGGTCACATTTATTGATATCGATATTATGCAGTCATCTCCATTAATACGTCCAGACCATCTCATTCCATCAATTAATTTACCCAGTACCAGTAGATCTAGATGCCGTGCTATCAATAATCATCGTCATCATCATCGTCATCATCATCATCATCACCATTGCCACCGTCACTATCATCAACCGTCTCATCATATTCAACATCAGCACGATTATTCCTGGCATTTGTCTTTATATTTCACTTCACTGTACTGTATAGGATTTTACCTTACCATTCGTGATCTTTACTCTTGTATATTATTATCTATGTATTTGATTGACAAACTTTGCTCACTGTATCCACGGAAGTCATTTTCCTAGAGGGCTACTCAAATTATTGTGATGTAACAATTTATGTCTATCATGTTTATGATAATAACAGGCTTATGTGCATGGATCTTTCTATGCTCGATGCATTGTAAACCAATAAGCGTATTATACACTTTCGAAGATGAGAGGGAATCAAAATAACTAGAAGTATCGTACAAAGACGTGGAAACACCCACAGCTAAATTAGATGGTCTCGTCAAAATTAATTCATTCGAAAGTGACCTCATCTCTTCGTTTACTTGGGTTGGAAAAAAGATTGCAAAAGCTAACATATCAGAACCTATTACTATTAATATAAATGTTATCCAGGTATTCTTGTGCAGACAAGCATTCTTCTTAATCACATGTAGCTTTTTTATCCAAACAGTGGGATTATCTTGGCTTTAAGTGCCTGCAAAATTTAGTCAGAAGATTTTTTTTCCTTGGGGGATTGGAAAAGGTCGGGGGGGGGGGGGTGAGGACGTGGAGTTCTTGGAAATTTCGATCGTTTTGTCAATTGGGTTTCCAATTTTTTCCTCCGATTTTTTTGACTACCAAGTGAATGTGCTTAGAGTACATATAGAACCTATGAAATATATTCGCCGTTATCGGAGAAGACAAGACGTCAGCCTTCTCTGTCTAAAGCTTTAAAAGCGTTGAGCCATTAATTTTTTAATTTTTTTTTTTTAAAGGCTCTTACATTTTCCATCCTCCCGGTATTTTTCGAATTTGCAAAGCAGATGCCAAACTCCTGCCACGCCCCCTCCCACCTCCCACCCCTACCTTTTTCGCCTCAGACAGAGCATATAAAATTAAGCTTAAAAATAGATTCGTAAAGATGTCGAGTCCATTATATCATTATGAATTTCGGATTAGGCCTATATTGAACATAGTTCTCTTTTTTGCTACGAGGCTGTTTCAAACCGAATGACTGTTGTTTTGTAAATTAAAGTAACTCTGTTGAACAGCCGCAAGAGACGCAATACTAAACATACTCGAAAACTTTTGCTCAGTCACAAATTTTGTAAGATTCGATGGATGACACAGAGGGCTAAGGGAGACAAATATCAATAGAATGGAAATTCTTTGTCAGCAACTTTGTTATTTCCCTTTGCCAGCCACACTGGATCCCTGACAAGCATTGAGAAGAATGAAAGAAATCAAAACTTGTCTCCCGTTGTTTTGAAATGCTAATCTTGGGAAATTTAAAAAAAAAAAATTATTATGATAACAAAAAAATCACTTTCCTCATATTGTGAACTTTTTTAGAATTTCTCATGCTGCATATTTCAAGCAAAAAACACCAACGTTTTTTGGGGTTTTTTTTCCTTTTTCACAATACATGTTAGATTGTTTCTCTAAGAGAGAGAAAGAGTTGAACTGGTGAGAAACAAATCCACGCTCTGATACAGCAGCATTGTAACAAGTTGTAAAACTTCATCGCAGTTCAATGCACAGGCGACAGTATAGTAACTTCTGATTAAAGTTTACTGTCAAGATTACATTATAAATCTAATTACTGTGCACTGATTGTTTACTTGAAAACAAAGTGTCCACAAATGGATTTTACTTGAATATATTAAACAATTTAAGGTGGAGGTGGATAGAAATACCATTTCAAAATTATGTTTCTTTGTGACAAAAACCAATGAATAACACCTTAGTAAGTTTTATTTTTTGAAAATTGTACATTGAAAACTGAAATGTTTTCCACAGTTGAAGATTGAAAATGCTAATAGTACTGTATTGATCTTTTTCTTTTTTTGAAATTCCTTTTTTCAAAAATGTGTTTATTCATTTCCTTACTTTTAAATCATCCCTGCCATATTTAGGATACAAGGTCAGCCCTGTAAGGCCTATTCCTCCATTATCCCACTAAAAGAAATAAAACAAAATTAAATACGTCGAAATTTTAATTTCACAGAAAAACAAAACCGAGGGAAAGTAAACAAAAACTCCAATTTTCTCAAAACTTGAAACTGGTGTTCGATCACTCAGAAGGCTACTGTCTGCATTTTCGTTCCTGAACTGGTTTGTGTTTAAAGTTTGCCATTGTATCAAATGACCATGTTGTTGTCTGTATCCCTATTAACATTATCTGATTCACACTAAATCTCATTCTATACGAGCTTATGTCATCCAAAAAACTGAATTTCAAAACTAAAAGGTGATATGAGAGTTTTCTGCCTGAAGTTTACATGGATTACATTATCTCTGGCTGGTAGAAGGTGTGAATATCATAATTTAATCATACATTTTGATTTCAGAGTCTGATAAAGCTGTACTTATGTCAGGTGTGAGATTAAACATTGTTGCATTCAGAACCAAATTAATCAGGGACCTTCCAAAAAGCAGTAGACATCAAGATGACACAGAAAAAATCACCAGTAATGTTTGCATTGTTTATTCTTCACTGTATTATGAGAATATTAATGTACATTATACACAGATACATGTATAATGATGTAAATGTTGTTCATAAATTGCTCATATTATAATGTTGACAGTGCATTGTTGAAAAAGAACAACAATCATTAAATATGTAGTTATTATATCTGCCAAGACATTGAAAAGCTTCGCAGTCAATTCTTATTGATTATTTTGATTGGTGATATTTCACTGTTTTGTAATGGATGGTTAGTGCAAATGTAAGAAAAAAAAAAAACAAACAAACAAATATGATTTTTATTATCAGAAGCTGCTAAACATAATGAAAAACTGAGGGACTGATCCTGAAACTGATGATGAAAGGTCAAGGGGTTGATTCTTTATTTTCTGCAACCTGGGGAAAAAAAATGAAAATAAAAGATATTTTCTTCTTCCTCTCTTTTGGTACATTTTTAATCACCATACATTAACATCACGACCCTAGGGCAACAGAACATCTATTTACATTTCTAGATGTCATACATGTCGGAGGGGTTATCCTTTATCGCAGTTGTTGTTATTGTCTTTGCTATAAATAATGTGTGTTATTGTTAACTGTGTCATCCTCATACAATGTTTTTACCCATTGATATATAACGTACACATTACACAGTCATACTTATAATTCAGAACACTTGCTGGGAATGTGCAATAATATTTTAGAAAATGTGTAGAAAGTCTGTTAGCTCCTTTGAGCTATTAGTGAAAGATTATGTAGATAATATTCTTTCCTGTGTCGTTTGATAATGTATGAGTCATCATTTTCTTCATTCTTTTTCAGAAATTAAAATACATGTACTGTAGCTTTGTCGAAAAAAAAAAAAAATCCCATTTTCAAAAATTCTGAAAAGGGGTTGTATTATGTCCTATTCTTGGGTGTTTATGCTATCAGATGTGTGAAGTAAATATTATCATACTTATCACTCAAGCGACTTGATATTTCAATTAAACTGTCTTCCTTTATCTTATTGATACTCTCTATAATTAGTTTTATTCATGGCACACCTCCTCTCTGTGAAATAGACATAATTTATCATTGCTACTGTATTTAAAATATCTAGTTACACTGAAACTCAAATAGCTCATTAAGAGTATATATGTCTCGCAGCCAGTCAAAATGAGACGTATGTCGATTTTGCACCATATGGGGTTTTGGTATCATGTGAAAGCTTATTTCATACCCTTTCAGGTGGTGAAAAAAATTTTAGACTAGATTTATTCTAGCCAGAGATATTGCAGTTTAATGAGCAAGGAAGGACCCCCAGCAATGACCGAAATTCCAAGAAAATCGAGTTGAAATGAACAATCGAACGCATAAATCTACATACCTACCTCACAAAAACCTGATTTAATGAAGAAATATTTATAAATCGAGACCGATACTGTCTTGTTCAGAAACGAATACACTTTCGATTTCTGCAATAAAAAAAAAATCGATGTCTGACCTCCCTCATCACATTCAAAGCCCGATTTCTCCGTTCTAGCCCAGCGACTTACGTCTCATTTCGACTGGCCGCGAGACATATTAAGGATTAAAGGCACACTCTTTGTGCTGCTACTTTCTCATTTTGCTTGCAGTCTGTGCTTTCACATTCATTTTTTTTTCTTTGTTCCACAAACAGCAGATTGTAAAAGTTAAACAAAACAAATCAGTGCTAAATTCTATCTACTTTATTTTTAGGCCCACATCTGGTTATTTCTCCCACCATTTTTCTCCTGTCCTCTCATATTATTCCCCCATATTTTTCAAATCACTGACTTGAATGTTTGACTGTATCTTCACTCCACTGGCTATTTTCTGATGCATCTGTTTTGTGATTTACCCCTTTTTGAACTCACATTAATCCTCATCTTTACATTATGCCTACGATGTGCCCTTCTTTATGTCGTCTTATTCTTTTGTTTACATATTTTTGCTCTGTTTCTTTTCTCTGCGTGTTTATAGGCTGCCCTTCTGCTTCCTTATTATTGTTAACTTATATTTTATATCCTTTGCCAAAATAAGTATCTATTAATATGGTTTCTTGTTTTATAACTTTTCTGTTTATACAACCAACATTATATAAACAATTCGTTTCTTTTAAAATAAGTTGAAATATTGTCTCAGTGCTAGTATAAAAAAAAATCAACTCTTGATGAGCTACTCCATAATGTGTACCATAGATGTAGAAATCTAATTACGTTGGTCATTTGAAAATAAATTAAGCACATGATTCATTTCATCCCTGTTTATTGTGGTGACATTTTTACTTTTGTTTTGACCTTCATTTACTTCCCCTATTGTTCATAGAAGCGCAGGCGTCTTTTTTTTTGAGAATCTTAAAAATCTCAGCTGTGAGCTCTTAATTTTTACTGAGATGTTGGTACTACAGCCTAATGCCAAAAAAAGATAACAATTTTCAGGATTTTAAAAAAATCTCTTTGATGAAATTTATCGCAAACATATCTCAGTCACAATCCTTCAAAACTGGATAAAATAAATTTCCTTGCAAAAATTTTTTTTTATATCTAATTCCTGTATTTGCATTTAGAGATCTCCACTAAAACAAAAATTGCTTCATGTGCAATGCACAGTCACCACTCACATGAAATCCATAAGTATCTTGTAGTTTTACTTGTTCAGCACATTCTTCGACTCATATTTGAGAATCAGAAATTCTGCTGAAGGATGTGGATAAATGAACAGCAAGAAATGTTGGCAGATCAGAATAACAGCTATACAAAAGAAGACATCAAGAACTGACTTGGAGCACTGCGATGGTGACAAATGAGGCAACACGTAGTCAATTTCCAGGTTTGAAAGCTACCATTGTGGATTTATTACATATACAATACAAGTAGAATCACATCCTAATCACCCTCTTGAGCAATTTTCCAAGTAAATTGACATTATTTTCAAATGTAACACAGTTACACCTATTTTTACCTCATGAATTCAGAGGAGTGGATCTGAAAATAATGTCACTGTTGGCAAAACAAAAATGTATAAGTAGTCCCTTTTTAATTTTTGATATTGTCCTATCATAAGAAAACAATTTACAGTCTCTTGCCATGTTAATATTTCAAATCAAACATGGAGTATGTTCATGCCAATGTGATTGATTCTAGCTGAAAGTTAGACCGTTTCCACTGTAAAGAAATAAAATCTCTAGAATGGCAGACCACCAGCTCTATGAGATTCAGCTGAATGTAATTCATTTCTGTGTGAAAAAAAATACAAAATGAGTATTTAACAATATTCAGGATATATAAATCTGCAAGGTGCCCATAAGAAATTAAATAAACAAATATAATACTTGCTAGCGAGGTAAGTAAAAACATAAGGGGATTGTAGTGAGGCACCTCTGAAAATGGAAACATCGAACTATGAAGCCATAATGCTGATCAAAAGTCAATTCCATCTTTGTGATACACAGACAACACGTAGCATACCAGGAGTGCAGCTTGCTCTACATATAGTGAGATAGCATAAGCAATGGCTTCAAAAAAACTTCAAGTCTTCCTGATTTCTTGCCATCTGTTACAGATATATAACACCTCTTAGCCCCTCAAAGGAATGTTTATATATATATCCAGCTGTTTCTGAGGGGAAAAAAAACTAATTTTCTACTCTCATGGACAGAACATATCTCAGAACAAATTCCCGAGGTTAGAGGGCAGAGCATACAAATTTATTTCCATCAAACTGAAATTGGATTTGGCAGGAACTGACCTTTTAAAGATATAGCCCTTTGCTATGGTTAAATTTATCTATTTTCACTCCAATCAAACAACAAGAGAATATATCTTAAATCTGTGCTTTCCCGTTGCCTTTCAAGGTTTTACATTTTTTTCTAGTAAAATAGACAGTTAAACATTTCATCCTTATAATAACATCCACATGTGTATGAATTGCGTAAGGGAAAAATACACAATGTTAAAAATAACACACGCCAGTTTTCAACTTCATACAAAGTACTGAAAGACAAGTATATGGATGAAGCATACAAAATTTTAAAAAAACAATGATGATAAATCAGGATTTTTTTCAATTCCAAACAAAGAAGCCATGTCCAAATTTGAGTCATCAGCAAGTTCTACAAACAGCTGTCATGCAGTGCCAATTTTGGCCCTGTATCATCTCAGACCAGTGAAGCATTTGGTCAGAAACTTTCTCTGGCTCACAGTTTTTCATTCACTGTAGACACTATCACTGGGTATTCTTCGAACTTGAATGCAAAACAAAAGTACAACAAAACAAACAAAACTGCAGCACTGACAGTCACTACAATAGTAGCTGGTCTGAAAGTCTTCTGACTGACAGATTGACATTCATGCCACACCCGAGCTCAGTGGCATTCTTTGCATCTTAAGCACACAATCCCAGACATAATACAGTTTAAATAATAATGGCAATGGAAATCAATCCAATGAAATACTAACATGAAAAACTGTGTCGAGTCTGACCATGGTCTTTGATTGTTCTCATGCAGTGTTTTAAATTTTCAACTCAGACCTGCCACTTTGCCAACCTCAAAAATCAGTATCCTAACTCTCAAAAATCTGAATTTGGCCGAGAAAATCGGAA